>CAWUDS030006658.1:611342-646466 GCA_963859935.3 Lathyrus sativus
GCAAACGTAGTTCGGGCCACGTACGACACAAATCTGTCTTGGTTGATTTTATTCCTTCTGAAAAAGGTTTTTCTTGATTAACAGTCCCAGCGGACAAAAAATGACGTCTTGATGAGTTCACCTTCTTTTACGAAAGAAGTGTCCTTTTATTGTGTTTCGAAATTTTTTATGTGTTTTTTCTGTTTGTTTTGAGAAAGAAAGAGACAGAACCTCTAACCTACGGTTGCGGAAGGGAATCAAACTAACCTAATGTTATCATGCATGGGTTAAGACCTAGTGTCTATCATGTTCCTCTCTTGCACAGAGAGAAACAGAGATCCTACGGGAATAGACGGAAACAGAAACAATATCAGATATAATAAAGCGGTAAAATGCATGGATGCAACAGTACAAGCGAGGCAAGGGGGTCCCCACTCAACCTCGAACCTAGAAAAACAATAGGCAAAAAGTGAACAGGCTTCACTTTCAACCCAACAGGGTAAACAGCACACAATACAGTCAGGAAAAACCAATCAATACATCAGCAATGAAATACAGCAATAAAACAAACAGCTTCAGCAGCTCTGAATCAAACATCTGGCTTCAAGTAATCTCCAATCAGCTACAGGCTTTCAACAAGCATCAATCTCCATCTTCATGGCCTTCAGGCAAGGGCTTTGATCATCTGTCTTCCATCTGCAATGGCGTTTCTTCAAGCTCAAACCTCCAGGATGAGGAATCAGTCACAAGAGTGAAATGAATGAATGTTAAACAGTTAATTACCTACCAAGGGTGGTTCATCAACTGTTAACATTAAACAGAAAAGTCTCCTCTCAAAAGTTCTATCTTTCAAATATATTCACTGATCCTTCCAAAGGAAAGGAGGTGGATATTTGAAAGAGACTTTGAATCATAGAGAAAGGATGGATGCAGACAAGGCATTCCATGTTTGAGAAACATGCTTTCTAATCTAGGGCTCTGCCTAGCTCCTAAACCCTAGTCTCCTCAGCAGCTGCTAGCAAGAACCTCCTCTCCAACTCTGCAGTTGATCTTCAATCTCTGAATCTCCAATGGCTTTCATCTCCTCAAGTCTTCAGACAAACCCAATACCCAAACAAGCAAGCAATAATCCCAGAGGGCACACCACACCAGACAATCAGACATACACAGAGTATTAATAGCAGTAGGGGAGTCCTGACTTTTTCTCTAAGGGATCTAATAACTACCCATAGCCCCCTATAGTCCCATAGCTAAACTATTCAAAACCCTAAGTCCTAAGGGAAATGAATTGATTCTCCTAAGTCCATCACCTAAAAACCCTAATTTTGTTCATGTTGTTCAAGCCTACATTAAGCACCTAAAATTAATTTCTAAAAATGGGAACTAAATTTTTTTCTACAAGTTCAATATCTAATCTAAAACAACCTAAAAAGAATGAACAAAAAATATGAAAGCATCTAATAGAACAAAAAATAACAAATCATGCATGAAATGAAACTATTTAAAATGTCAGTTTATTTAGAAAATATGGGGAAAATATCCAATAAAATAAAAAATGCAATTTTTATTTAATGACAATTTTCTACACATTCTAATGAAAATGATGTAAAAAGAATGGATTAAAAATTGATTTTTTATCTATTTATTATGAATTTTTTTAAAGTTGGTAAAATTAAAGTGGAATTAAAAACAATTGAAATTAAAATGAGAGGGAGGGGGGTAAGAATAGCAATCACGCTCATTTGATAATCAGGATGGGCCAGCAAACGGGGGTGCGCGTAGCAAGTTGTGTTAAGCCCAGAACACTTCAGAATCATTAAAAATAACAAAACAAGCAGGGGGTGAGAAAAGTAAGCATAGCACGTTCAGATTCACAATGGGCTCATTACTGGGGGGTGGGGATATCACTAAACTCTTAGGCCCGCCCGTTTCATTAAATGAAATGGTGCGTTTAGGGCACCTATTCACGTCCCTCCAAAATCAGCTTTAAATGAGAGCCACAGGATTGGCTTGGAGGTCAAAGGTCCAACACGAAATGGACAGCCACGGATTTCATCTTCAACCTTGAATCTGTGAGAACTAGGGTTTCCACCATGAAACACTCCATGCACGCATACAATTCCACCAATCTATTCTCCCTCCACAGTCCATGGGATCAACACGATACAAACATGAAACTCAATCAGAATTTCTCCCTCTACCAAGCCTATGGCATTAGTTGGTTTTGAAACTCAGCAAATCACTCAACCCGAGCGCAACAATTTCTGGTCACCATGGAAAGATGCTCTGCAACCTATCCTCAAGAACCTCAACCAAACCTATACTAATCTCTCCTATGCTTCACGTAGATCATTCTGTGCTAACAACCTAAGATTATCATGGCACTATGCTATGAATTCTACATCCTAACAGTTCTAACAACGCTGTCACAAACTATCACTAAACATCACCAAACTCATCCTAATCGATCTACTAACAACCTAGATCACATCTAAAACTAATAAAAACTATGGCTAAACTAACTATATCAAGCGCTCGTGGCCAGCAGAAATTGAACCTGGTGCAAAAGCTTGGAGATGCTGATGGAATTCGTGGATCTGAGGCTCTTGATGCTTGGATCTTGATCTACAATTGCACTACTTGATTCTGTATGCAAACACCTTGACGATTCTTGCCTTGGATCTTGCTCTTCAATGGAAATTGCAATTTGTGTGTTCTTGATGAAAGTGCACGAAATTGAGCTCTAACCACCAGGATCTTGATTGAATTCTATGCCATGATGATGATTGAATGGAGCATGATCAATGTTGATGATGATAGATGCAGAATTTGTGAAATTGGGATGAAAATGTAATGAGAAAGAATGGAGAGAATTTGTGAGATTTTGGTGAAAAAATGAATCCAAACCCTTGCTCAATTCTGATTTCATGAATATATAGGTCTCACATGAACTTTCTAGAACCATCTTGCCACATTCCCTTGCATTCCAAATTGGTTGATTTTTGAAATGTTTCTTCAAATGCAAGTAACCATGGAATAACTTTGATTTTTTCCCACTAAACTCAAAAAAGTGTTTGAACCCATTGTCTCTAGAATGTCTTTTGGACCCAAAATCATATATTGGAAGTCTCCATTTGGACTTTATAAAATCTCCCAAACCATTTTTTCACTTTGACTTTATTCAAGTTATAAGCCATTTTAGTTCAAATTTAACCAATCATTGCAACTTCATGTTTGAGCTTTTACAACAATTTGTGACCTTCTTTCTAGACTCAAAATGTCATTTGGAGCAAGTTTGATGTTGTAAGTTTTTCCATTTGAGGCCTCCTTGTATGAGTTTTGGACATGAGTTAAAATGACCTGTAATTCACAAATGACCAAAATACCCTTTGCTTTGCCAAGACCATAAGTTGAGTTCCACACATCATATGAAGGCATACTATACCCATTATAGAAAGATAAGACAATGAGGAACAATTCTTATGTTGACCAAGAATTCATTTGAAATCTCCTTGAGGGGTAAAAATTGCTTGGAAGTCAAGTCACTTTCACAGACAAAATTTCAGATACCTCAGATGACCTGTAACTTGCAAGGACCATAACTTGAGTTCTATAAATCTCCTTGATGTCTTCCACCACTCAAATTAAAGGTCTTGAGATCCTCTACAAGTTTTCATGTTGGCCAAGAAGCCATTTGAAGCTTGCACTTTGACTTATCTTGCTTGGAAATTTGACCTAAACTAGGGGATTTTACACAGAAACCCTAATTTAGAAACTCCTCTTCTCCTTGATTTTCTCTGAATTCTTCTTGGCATATCTCCATATCCTCTTTTATATGTCCAATGATGAACCCCACATCTCTCCACTAGACCTTGAATGCCCCTTAAATCAGTCAATTGACCTAGGGTTGACCTAGGGTTGACCCAGATGAAACCCTAGTTGACTGCCTTCAGCTATAGCTCTTGTGCTCTCATCAATGACTTGTATCCTTCTCCAAATGACTTTCTAAGTCTCTCATAATGTTCTAGATACTCTCCATGCCTTCAACTCACAGCTCACAACCCTCTTGTTGACCCTCAGATACCCTCAGCTAGGAGATGGGACTCAAGGCTTGATCTGCTGAACTCTTTGCTTTCAAATTCTTTCCCTGATGACTTGAATGAGATTGAATTGGGATAATGACCTCTTGATAGGCCTCTAGAGATGAGAATAATGATTGGCCCCCCTGTTGTATGCCTTGCTATGCTTATGCTATGCAGATGATTAGACTATGTACATGACTCTATATGCAAATGCTAATGACATTGAAACATAAACCAAGTGAATAAGGTTGGGCAAATTTTAGGGTGCAACAGCTGCCCCTATTCAAGCGGCTTGGACCCGATTGGGTGAAGAGCCCGGAGCCTTCAGACATTCGCGGTACGAGACGGTTGAATACTAGTGAAACCAGAAATTTGCCAACCGCAAAACTAAATTGCGCTCCTGCTTGAGGAACGACATTCATCAGCTGAATCTGACTGTTATGGCAACCCACTGATCTCGTGCGCCCGTGCTGGGGATTGTCTTCATCGTTCTGAAGAGGATTCTGTCGTAACAGATTGCTTGCTTGTCCATGTTAGGACTCTGTCCGTCATCAATACGAAGAAATCTCAACTAAAACCTGTCCACGTTAGGACTCCACTTGCTGTTAACCCAGAAAAAATCTCGGCAACTCCGCTGGGGATAATTCGTCTGCATTTCCATAAACTGAATCGTCCACGTTAGGAATAAAACTCTTCCACGTTAGGAGTAACACCTGCCCACGTTAGGAATCCTCTTCTGTATCTGTCCACGTCAGGACTAAACCTTTCATCTTTCCACGTCAGGAAGCAATCTTCTTTCCACATAAGGAGAACTTCTCAATCTGTCCACGTAAGGACTCCAATACCACTTGACATGTCCGCGTCTGGACTCCAATCTTTCCACGTAAGGAATCCAACTTTAGTTCTGAACCTGTCCACGCCAGGACTCAACTTTCCACGTAAGGAGTACATCATTCTTCCACGTCAGGAATCAACTTTTCTTGAATCTGTCCACGTAAGGAACCCCAATTTTTCCACGTAAGAGTAAATCTTCTTCTTCAACATTAGGAAATAACTTCTTTGATTTGTCCGCGTCAGGACTAAACTCTTCCACGTCAGGAATAATCCATTTCTTTTCCTCGTCATGAATCAATCTTGATATGTCCCGCGTGAGGGACTCAATCCTTCCACGTAAGGAATGAACTCGTCTTTCCACGTAAGGAAACCATTTTTCTTCCACGTAAGGGATGCTCTTGATATGTCCACGTAAGGACTCTAATCTTTCCACGTAAGGAATACCAACTTCTTTCCGATTTGTCCGCGTCAGGACTCATTTTTCCACGTAAGGAATGCCATCTTAATCTGTCCACGTAAGGGACTCCACTCTTTCCACGTCAGGAATGCTGTCATTTCCACGTAAGGAAAACTATCTTTTTCCACGTAAGGAAATCATCTCTTTCCACGTAAGGAATCCAACTTGATATGTCGCGCGTAAAGACTGCATCGTCCACGTTAGGACCCCACTTTCTCCACGTTAGGAATAATAATCTCTTTGATTTGTCCACGTCAGGACACTGATCTCGTCTTGATTTGTCCACGTTAGGACTCAGGCGTCTTCGGCCTGCTGAGGAAATAAGACTTGTCCACTTAAGGACTCACGCCCTTGTCTGACCTGTTCACGTCAAGGCACCAACACAAGGAGTAATCACTTTTGTCAACGTCATGACTTCCCATTCCACTAATTTCGAGAACCCGAATCTGCCCACGTTGGGACTAACACACCTCACCAGTCCGGGGAAATAACCTGTCCACGTCAGGACGCCCACTTCTGAAGAAATCCCGTCAATATAGGAATAAATTGTCCGCGTCAGGACTTAGGTTCTCCAATGATCCACACCCACAAACTCCTCAGCACCAACGTGACAGCGGACTTTGAGGCTGACTCTACTGGGGATGTCTGGAAACCAACTATCTCGGAACGCCTGCTCTGATAACCGGCGGTGGCCTCTAAAATTCTGATTCATGGAACCCCTGATGACAACTAATTCTGCCTGGAATAAAGAGAAACTTATCCTGGCAACTCTGTGGGGAATACAGCCGAAACTGACATTATCATTGAATATCTCATGCCGAGATCTTGAATGTTTGGTAATTCATTTGAGCAAGAATTCTCTCCACCTGAACTGCTAGAGTACAGAAACTGCTTCAGCAAAATAAATGCTGGAAGGATAATGCCGACTCCCGCCGGGGATAGCCAGATGCTACAGAATTATTCCAGCAAAATAAATGCTGGAAGGGTGAAGTCGACCCTGCTGGGAAATTGGGAACTCAAACCACACACCCTATTGAGGTAACCCCCTGCTGGGGAATATAACTTTGCTGGGGAATAGCAGATGCGCATAGTTCGATCGGACTTTCTGCTGGAACGTTAAACTGATATTACACCGTATCCCTGACGAAATAAATGACTGGACCCACCATCAACTCTGCTTGGGAGAGTCTTGATCTTCGAGTTCCACTGGAAGGAATGAAAATACTTGCAAAGAGAATTCCGCTGGGGATGGGATGATTCTCTTGGGGAAAATCCACCGACTCCGCTGGGGGGAGAGTGCATGACCCTGCGGGGAAAGATGAACCTGTCTGAATACAGCCTCACGATCTTGGAATCGCCAAACTCTATTGAGGACGAATAACTTTTTCTGGAGCACGTCCTTTGGATAAGCTATGGCTAGATGGGGGAATTCTATCCTTCTTCATGAAGAGCATGCATGACCTACGTGGGGACTAAGTCTTTCGTTATCGCAATCTTTTGATCATCTTCCTCGTATGGTTATGAAACCTGTAACAACACAAACAAGACACGACAAGCCTATGCAATCAAATCAATTCAGGTTAGTGACGTTATTTTCAGTTAATTCAAAGCTTTAGCAACTGTCGGCAAGGGCCAGTGATGTTATACTCATACCTAGCTTCATCAAACTTAGGCGTTAATCATGCACAAAACAGTAAAGAATCAGCATCAAGTACTGAATAACGTGTTTTATTGATCGGCGCCCCTGAATGGGCGGAGTTTTTTGTACATGGGATGTAACTCCTGAAAAGAGGAAGCTACGCAAAGCAAATACATACGTATGCACAAGAAGCATGAATATTTTGACAACTTAAATTTGTACACATGTCGGCAACGGGATGCGGATGAACACCACGAACTGATCCTCCCATGACTCGCCCGACTCTAATGCTTTCCCGGTATCCTCACTTCTGAAGAGATTGTATCTGATACCTGGCCTCCTCAAATATATTCTCCCGCATTGATGGCTCATTGAATATCAAATTCGGACCGCAGTCATTTGCTTTTCAAATCCCTAACTTTTGCGTGAACCGCCCTTTACGGGTTTTCAGTTCACCGGGATACCCTTTTTTTGCCGAAGCCGCCCAGTGTAGGTTTTCAACTTCGCGGGTGTACATTTTTTCAATTTTATCCCTAACTTTTGCCCGAACCTTTCATTCTGTTTTTGGTTCGCCAGGATGCCCCATTTTTGCCTGGACTCTCTTTTTTCTGTCCATCGGGTCTATTTTAAGCAAAGTATTTTTTAACTGCGTCCGAATTCACAGGTGACGCAAAGTCTTCTCCGTCCATGGTGACAACAACAAAGCTCCTCCTGAAAAGACTTTTCTGACAACGTATGGCCCTTCGTAGTTGGGGGTCCACTTGCCCCTGTGATCTGCTTGCGGCGGGAGAATCCTTTTCAGGCACAAGGTCGCCCGTCTGAAAGCTTCGCGGAAGTATCTTCTTGTCGTACGCTTTCATCATTCGGCTCTGGTACAAACGACCGTATGTTAGAGAAGCTAGCCTCTTCTCATCCATCAAGCTCAGTTGGTTCAATCTATTCGTTACCCATTCTGCCTCGTCCAGCTGAACGTCTCGCAATACCTCAGAGAAGGCGATTTCAACTTCCAATGGTATACCGCTTCCATCCGTATACCAACGAGAACGAGAGTTGCCCCGGTTGATGTGCGTACCGTCGTAACGATAACCGTGCAAAGCAAAAGGTAGCATTTCATGCCAATCCCTTATAGGTCACCACCATTTTCTGAACAATTTTCATTGATAATTTTTAATTGGCCGCCTCAACAGCGCCATTCAATCTTGGGTCGGTAAGGGGAGGAGTTGTGATGTTCGATCTTGAAATTTCTGACAGAGCTCCTTCATCATTTTGTTGTTCAGATTAGAACCATTATCCGTGATTATCCGCTCGGGAATCCCCGTATCGGCAAATGATATCTCTTTTGATGAATCTAGCCACCACTTGCTTCGTTACATTCGCGTAAGACGCCGCTTCCGCACCCACTTGGTGAAATAATCGATCGCTACTAGGATGAACCGATGCCCGTTAGAAGCCGTCGGCTCGATCTTTCCAATCATATCGATTCCCCACAATCGAGAATGGCCATGGGAGATGACATCAACATTTAGAGGACTCGGTAGGCACGTGTATCTTGTCGGCATAGATTTGGCGCTTGTGGCACTTTCCTCGCGAACTTGAAACCAATCAGTTTCCATCGTCAGCCAAAAATAACCTGCCCTCAGCAGCTTTCTCGTCATAGCATGCCCACCAGCATGCATACCAAGAGGTACCTTCGTGAATTTCCTCCATGAGAAGCTTTGCCTCTTTCTCGTCTACACAACGCAACAACACCAAATCGTGGTTTCTTCTGTACAAGACGCCATCCGGATTCAAGTAGAAATTACCCGCTAATCTCCTGAGAGTCTTCTGATCTTGACTGGATGCCCCAGCCGGATACTCTTTATTCTTCAGGAAATTAAGGATATCAAAATACCACGGTTTGTCATCAGATGCTTCATCGATAGCAAATACATAAGCTGGCCTGTCCAACCGAGAGATAATGATTTGGGGAGCTTCGTTCCAGAAGTTGACCTTGTACATGGAAGACAAAGTGGGCAAGGGCGTCAGCCATTTGATTCTCTGCCCGCGGTACGTGATGCAATTCAACCTTGTCGAAGAAAAGGCAACAATCTCCCTTGCATAATTCATGTAATGTATCAAATTAGGCTGCCGTGTTTCCCCATTCCCCTTTGATCTGATTCACCACCAGAGCTGAGTCTCCGTATACGTCTAGATGTTTGATTCGCAAATCAATGGCTTCTTCAAGCCCCATTATACAAGTTTCGTATTCGGCCTCATTGTTGGTAACGGCAAAGGGTCAATCGGGCAGTAAAACGGGATGTGCGACCCGTGTGGAGTAGTGATGATTGCCCCTATTCCGCTACCGTAAGCATTTACAGCTCCGTCAAAAATCATCTTCCATTTGGAACCCAACTCCGGTCCCTCGTCTGGCAACGGTTCTTCACAATCTTTCATCTTTAGGTACATGATATCCTCGTCAGGAAAATCAAACCTCATCGATTGGTATTCTTCAATAGGCTGCTCCGCCAGATACTCAGACTAGCACACTCCCCTTTATAGCCTTTTGCGAGACGTATTGAATATCATATTCAGTCAAGGACCATCTGCCAACGGGCAATTCTACCTGACAACGCCTGCTTTTCGAATACATATTTGATAGGATCCATCTTCGAGATGAGCATGGTTGTATGATTCAGCATGTACTTGCCTCAAACGCTTGGCGGGCCCAGGCTAGCGCGCAACAAGTTTTTTCCAGCGATTGAGTATCGAGATTCACAGTCTGTAAATTTCTTACTCAAGTAATAGATCGCATGCTCTTTTTCTCCCCGTCTCGTCGTGTGACCGAGAACACAACCCATGCTTCCCTCAAGAACCGTGCAAATACATTATCAAGGGTCTCCCTGCCACCAGGGGGTATCAAAATAGGAGGCTCCTGCAGATACTTCTTTATTTTATCGAACGCCTTTTGACAATTTTTCGTTCCACGTTACAGCTTGATCTTTCTTTAGCAACTTGAATAACGGTTCACACGTGGCCGTTAGGTGAGATATGAACCGGGCAATGTAGTTTCAACCTCCCTAAAAACCCGCGCACCTCTTTCTCTGTTTTAGGCGTCGGCATTTCTTGAATCGCTTTTATTTTAGCAGGATCGACCTCTATTCCTCTTTCGCTTACGATAAACCCCAGGAGCTTACCCTATCTCACCCCGAAGGTGCACTTATTAGGGTTCAGCCTCAGCCTGAACTTCCTAAGCCTTTTAAATAACTTCAGCAGATTCACCAGATGCTCTTCCTCTGTCTGGGATTTGGCAATCATATCGTCAACATAAACTTCGACCTCTTTATGCATCATGTCATGGAAAAGAGTCGTCATCGCACGCTGATATGTTGCCCCAGCATTTTTCAAACCAAAGGCATCACTTTGTAGCAAAATGTCCCCCAAGGCGTTATGAAAGTAGTCTTCTCCATATCCTCTGGCTGCCATTTTAATTTGATTATAGCCTGAAAAGCCATCCATGAAGGAGAATACAGAGTATTTGAGCGGTATTATCAACTAACACGTCAATGTGAGGAAGTGGAAAATCGTCTTTTGGGCTTGCTTTATTCAAATCTCTATAATCCACACACATCCGAACCTTGCCATCTTTCTTTGGCACTGGTACGATGTTGGCAAACCCATGAAGGATACTTCGTCACAGCCAGGAAACCAGCGTCCCACTGTTTCTGAACCTCCTCTTTTGATCTTCATTGGCCATATCTTGGTCGAGTTCTGCGAAGTTTTTGTTTGACCGGTGGGCAATCTTCTTTCAGTGGCAGACGATGCACGACCATATCTGTATCGAGCCCTGGCATATCCTCATACGACCAAGCGAATACATCATTATACTCTCGGAGCATTTGAACCAGTCTTCGCTTGATATCACTCAGCAGTGCGGCTCCCGATACGAATGTTTTTCTCAACCCCTTCCGACCCCAAGTTGATAATTTCGATGACCTCGTCGTGAGGCAGAATGGCTCTTTTCCTCTTGCTTCACCAACCAAGACAGTTCTTCAGGAACGTCGCTATCTTCGACAACCTCTTCTTCAGCCTGAAACACCGGGTGCTCAAAGTCGGGACGAGTCATAGGTGGTTCAAGGATGTCATCTGAAAATGTTATCCTGCAAAAGGAATGGTTAAGTGCTTCAAATGCGTATAAAGCGAATAACCATGTTGCCATTTTATTGAAAAATACAAAACAAGAAAGACAGGGATTACGGTATTTGCACATGAAAAAACGCCATTTATTTAAGATTAACGCGCAATGTTTATAACAACACAGCCCCTAAGCAAATCCTGATGCCCCGGGGCAAGGCATCAGATTATTCAACAATTAATAAAGCAAAGCATTACTGTTTAAAAGTCACAGGAACAAGCTCCTGAATAGACCAGTTGCACAGTCCTTGTCCTGGCGTGCTTGGCTGAATCCAGGCATCCATATCACAGTCGCTGTCTCCTTCATCAGACTCCGAAGCAGCATTGACAGTTTCATGACATACTCCACTGGCAGAGATGATAATCGGCTTTCCTGAAACGGGGGGCCCCCACGGAAGGAGTTGATGACGACGGTTGGTACCCCAGCCCGAACCGGTCCATCTTCACAGGAAATGTCCAGCACTTTGCCCCAGCCCTTGGCTTCTCCTGCTTCTACTAGAGCTTGAGCTTCCTTATACGATGAGACAGCTATCTCTGGCACTTTGCCTCGGCCCGGGACCCTTGTCCTTGATGCGCAAACCCTTCGAATGCCTTGCATGGTGTCTCGTGGATCTCCCCGTCGACTTCCACATACTTAAATGAAGATAAATGGCTGACCAGGATGTCCTCTTCCTCCGCACACGGTGACTACGCTGTCTCCGACCATATATTTCAACTTCTGATGTAGGGTAGACGTGACGGCCCCTGCCCCATGAATCCAGGGTCTTCCAAGCAAGCAGCTGTACGCAGGCTGTATATCCATGATATAAAAACTCAGTTGCAAACACTTCCGGCCCCACTTGCAGAGGCAAGGTAATCGATCCGAAGACTGTTCTCCGCGTGCCGTCAAATGCTCTGACTACCAAATCACTGGCGTTGTACACAAAATCCCTCGAACATCCAGCTTCATCATCGCCTTCTTGGGCAGCACATTCAAAGATGATCCGGTGTCAACCAATACGTGCGACATTACTGATCCTCTACACTCAACAGATACGTGTAATGCCATATTATGATCTCTCCCTTTCGGAGTCAAAGTCAAAATCGGTAAAGCCCAAGCTGTGGCCGGCATTCCACATGTGCCAATACTCCTTCCAGCTGATTCACGGAGACGTCTTGAGGTACAAAAAGAAGTGTCCAGGACTTTCAGCAAAGCGTTCCTGTGAGCTTCCGAACACAACAAGATAGATATTTTGGACAGTGTCTGGCTGCAGATGCTCCACAATCTTATAATCACTTTTTCGAATTAAGCGCATGAACTCTTCTACATCCTTCGATGCTTGCTTCTTTTTCACTTGCTTGCACCGGAACATTTTCAATCACTTTCCCTTTTCCTTTCGCTAGTCTTTCAGCCTCCACTTCAGGAGATATAAAGATCCTGCCACTCCTTGTCATGCCTCCTGAACCAACAACATTATCCACAATCTCCACTGGCTGCTTGTTGACATCAATCTTTATCCCATCACAATACACCTCTAACCCATATGACCATGGGACTGCTTTCGTGTTCTCGTACGGGACTGGCCCGACCTTAGTTATGGTGATCGGTGGTCGCTGAGCTGGTGCTGCAATAGTGATCGTCTTCCGAGGAATCGTTACCGTGGCCACATCACTCCGATTATCCTACTACTGCCCCTGCAGGCTCGTCAGTTGCCGCTCGATCAAACTGCAATATGCCCTCCATCAATTAAAGCCTGAATGCCTTTCTTCAAATCCTCACACCCCCCCAGCTAGGGTCCAACAGTCTAAGCAATACTCGTTACAATCCTGGGTAAACACCTCCTTGTAACAGTCAGCTCTTTATCTCGCTCAGCGGTGTCTTTAAATCTTCAACATTCATAATAAGATTCAGACCTTCCTCAGTCAAAATGGCGTTAGCGCCCCATGATTGGGCATGGGGTTTTTGGGACTATGTTCGGACCTGCCGTTCCGAAATTGATAGTCTTGTTGTCTAAAAGATCCTGCACAACGTGCTTAAAAGCATGGCAACCTTCTATATCGTGACCCGGGGCCCCAGAATGAAAACTCACAGTGCCTGCTTGCATCGTACCCAAACGGGGGAGCTCCCGTTATCGGCGCCAGAGTTCTTTTCTCTCTACCAGTTTAATCCCAACAATGTCTGCAATAAATCGGCATAGGTTGAGGGAGGCTTCTCAAACACTCTTCTCGGTTTACTACCCCTGGAATCTTCGTTGAGCCTGTTGTGCCCCCTGCGGAGGCTGCTGCCTGCTGTGGCATTGGCTGTTGCTGAACCGGTTGTTGTTGCTGGAGTGGTTGTTGCTGATAGGGAATAGTAACCACTCGACACCTGCTGCGGCTGACGATATTGACCTCGTCCCCTGCCTCGGCCTCGGCCTCGGCCTCCAAATACTGCGCTTGCCTCGCCCTGACGGCGCCCACCATAAGCTTTCCTATTACTGCCAGATGCAGTTGATTCCTCGACTTGGAACTTTCCTTGCTTAATGTTACGTTCAATCTTTTCCCCCATCAGAATCAGGTCTGAAAAACTGGCCAGAGACGTATGAAACAGCATATCATGAAACAGCCCTGTGAATGTGCCGACAAACATATCATTCATTTCCTTATCTTCCACCGGAGGACGGACCCTGGCAGCCATATCGCGCCACCTTTGCGCGTACTCTTTAAAACTCTCCCCCTTCTTCTGCGACAGCCCGGCCAACTGGACCCGATTGGGTGCCAAGTCGCTGTTATATTTGTAATGGGCTACAAATGCCTCTGCTAATTGCTTCCATGTCTTGATATCAGTTGGCTCCAACCCCATGTACCACTCTAGGGAAGGGCCCGATAGACTATCCTGAAAGAAATGCATTAGCATTCTTTCATCAGTGGAGTATGCAGACATCTTTCTGTAATAAGCTCGTACATGCACTTTCGGACATGTGTCTCCTTTATATTTATCGAACGCAGGAGCTTTGAATTTAATTGGCACCCTCAAGCCAGGTACCAAGCCCATTGTTGCCATGTCCAAACCCACAACACTTTGGTTTAGGACTCCCTTCATCTGCTCTTCCAGCATTCTAATCTTTTGGGAATCATCCATCGGCCCTTCAAAACCTCCTCCGGAGAAGGCGTCCTCCTGCTGATCCTCTTGCCACATACCATTTCCAGCCCCGTACCCATCGTATCCATTATTACGTCCAGCTCTGATCTGATTCATCCCCGGACCTCGGCCTCTGTTGCCGTACCCTTGAACACCTCCAGCAGGACCGAAAGCCATAAACCCAGCACCGTTTCCGTTTCCAAAGCCTCCGTAACCCTGATTGACCATACCATAACCATCCTGCCCAAAGCCTTGAGCATTAAAGCCATACTTGCCAGTGTTGTCGAATCCCTGATCGTTGAATCCGAATCCAGTATTGACAAAGCCGTTGCCTCCTAGATTATCTCCCAAATTGACATCACCCAGCCCAGCATTATGGACAGCGGTCTCATTCCCCACTCCAACGTTACCATTCACAGCAGCGGTAGCGTTGTTAACATTAGCAGCAGGTATATTGACTACGGGTGGAGCCACTGGCGTGGGAGTACCATCTCCATGAGCAGTATCAACCCGTACAGACTGATGATCTTCATTACCATGACCAGCGCCTCGAGCCAACAGAGGCTGGACCATGGCCTGCAGATTCTCCTGCCCTTTTGCTATAGCTTCCATGGTCTGCATGAAGAGGGCGAGCTTCTCGCGCACATCTTGCATCTCGTTCTGCATTTGGTCCATGATTTTTCGACAATTGGAGCGTGTAGAATAGTGGTGTGAATGCTGATCTGCAATCCTGAAAGGTACCTGATGCAAAGCAGGAAATAAGACACCATCCAAAGATTACCTGTAATGCAATATGAATATGAATGCAATGCAATGTGTGTCTGTGCCTTAAGGAAGTTCATTCCCCCAGTTCTAGTGCGAAGGTGCCGGTGCAGTGACAGTGCTGACAATAGGAATATCGGAGCTGAATCATAGAAAGCCTCATATATTGCAGGGAAAATCAATAAGCCCAGGGTACAATATCGCTGAGAGTACAAAGAAGGCATGACCTCAACCAACAATCCTGGTGATGGTCAGCACTATGCAAATAAAGCATACAAGTTATTATATGAAATGATCAAATCCTCCCAAAAGTCTGGTACTCTTCTATCAACTTCTTGGTCTCCGGATGACTTGGTCGATCAAGCAGCCCTTCAACAAGCTGGTTTCTCCTCTTAAGGACACGGCGTACATCTTCAGCAGTTTCTTCCCATGTTGCTTCTCCGAAGCAATCTTCTAACTTTCGCTTCTGAGACACTACTTCATCTCTGGATTTGATTGCCTTGTTCAGTGCATGCTGGACACTATACCGGGTCATCACTTCCTCCTCACACTTCTTGATGCTAGACTTCAACTTCTCTTCGAGGTCGGAAATTTGCTGCTTCAGCTTATCTTCCCTCTTCTTATTGTTGGTGAGTGTGGCATTCCAAGTCTTATTGCAAGAGGATATCTCTCGGTGTGCTGCGTCGAGCGCTTTCTTTTTGGCTTCCAGCATGTCATGGGAGCTTCTGAACTCCTGCCCCAGACGTTCGCGCTTCTTCTTTTCCTCAGTCAACTCAGCCCCTAACCTGTTTAACAGCTCGATCTGTTGTTGGAAAGCATATACGGCCTTGTTTTTCTCACTGCGTGCCTGGGCTAACTCTTGCTCTAACCCTTCATTAATCTTCATTAAGGCTTCTTTTTCTCTCACAATTTGCTCATAGACTTCCCTAGAAACAGTAGTTGGCTCTGTTATCGGAACGGGAACAAGAATTGGTGCATCTGGAAACGGCATTAATAACTGACTTGCTCTCTCCTGAATCCAAACTCTATAAGGTGCATAGGCCTGACAGTCGTTCTTTCCTAACAAAGGCTTCCCTCTGCGGTTAATACGCGTCCAGGCATGTTGCAGCTTAGCTAATAACTCCCCCTTCACGTCTCCGGTGAAGTACAGAGATTCCTGTACTTCCTCCTCCTTTGGCGGGTTCTTCAGTGCGTATCCGAACTGACGGACTAACAGAGATGGGTTGTAGTTGATACACCCTTTCCTTCCAATCAACGGGACGTTAGAGTACCCCAAACAACTGAAGATAAGTTCAGATCCCAGTAGGTCTCTGTCAAACCATCTAATGTCTTCGGAAGATAGCCTCATCAGGCGTTCAGACCAACTGGCTGAGGTTGCACTGTCCACAAACGGTCCCTTCATGGGAAGGTGACTCTTGAACCACATATTCAATAGAGGAGTACAGCAGCACACAACCTTTCCCCTTCGGTTTTCGTTCTTGTAGTGCAATGAATGATAGAAGTCTCCGATCAACGTTGGCACTGGGTTGCCTGCAGCAAACAGATAGAAAGCATCCAAATCCACAAAGTTGGGCAAGTTAGGAAACAGCACAATTCCATAAATGCATAAAGCCAAAATAGCATTGAAAACCACCCAACAACCGTTCTTGGCGTACTCTCGAGCTTTGACAACTAAGAAATCAAGAGAGAAACCTGAAACCCCAAGCCAAGAAGTCAATAACAGATCTGCAGCGTCCATATGCAAGGCTTTGGCTAAGTCCTCCAACTTGGGCTCAGCAGCAGAGTGAATAAAGGGAACCTCGTTCTGCACGGGAAGCTCAGTAAACTCCACATACTCCTCAATGGTAGGTCCTAAAATGAAGTCAGCAAAAGTAAAGCATCTCAATGCGGGGTCATAGAACTGCATCAAGGTGTATAGCCCGTTCATCTCGTCAGCAGTGGGCTTGCAGACTAATCTCAGTAATCTCCCATGGCTCATTCTGAAGCTTCTCCTAACCTCCTCATCGGCGAGAGATATCAGACCAAGCAAAGAAGTAATATCAGGTGAAGGCAACTTGTACGCAACTGTTTTCCTCAAACTAGCCATAATCAATACTCAGAAGTCCGGGCACTTAGAACCAGGGAAATGCAAATGCACCTGCAGCACAGACACACGTTAGTGAAATGCAAATGGTAATGGATATGCAGGAAATGCAATGCAAGTAACATGCAACAGGGACCAAAGCTGTAGCTGAATAGCCTGAACTCAATCAAGAAAGGTCTCAGATAGACCATCCAGAAGCCATCAAACCCTGGTCTCAGATAGACCTAAAACAAAGCTCCAACACTGGTCTCTGACAGACCTCAAACCATAACTCCAACTGGTCTCTGGTAGACCTCAAATCACATCTCCAATTGGTCTCTGACAGACCTCAGAACTCTCCAACTGGTCTCTGACAGACCTCAGTACACTCCAACTGGTCTCTGATAGACCTCCTAACTCTCCATAAATACCCAGGATCTCTGATCAAGAAATAACCGGTAGTCTGAAGGTCTAGTTACCTGCATAACCCCAAACCCTCTCACAGGTGGATGTCCTAGTAACTGACAAAGGTACGGCATCCTATGCGGTCGTCGGCGTCACAGACTTTCAGGGTTGATGATACGATTCCCAGAAGGAGTGGCATCATCAAATCCTGAAGAGGCCTCACTTAGCCAACTTCCAAATGATCGGTTCCCGGAGTCGACAATTCAGCTGACCAACAACCCCTTCGACCCAAAGGGTAGAAAAAGAAGCCAACCAGAAGAACCTCGTCCGAGTGTAGATTTCATGAGACACTAATGCAAGCAAAGCCGGCACGCGCCCACTACTTTCTACTCTAATTCTAGGTGCACTCAAGCCCAGGTCCGGCTTCTCACTCAATATCAGAACACCCGTCACACCCTAGATACAGCAATAATAATCAATATATAAAGCTGAAAAATAGAAGGTTAGAAATATACAATAACTCCATACAAAATCCTCGACGGGAAAACAAACGCTAGGATTGACTCGCTCAAAGGGACGTTGGATCCCAAATGCATAAGAACCATCACAGTTCTTAGCAGCCAGGGGACGTTGGATCCCCAGCAGAGTCGCCAGCTGTCGCTACTGCGAAAATCGGCGCCGGCTGAACAGAAGAGTCGCCACCGTGCGTTATTTATCCCACGGGAGGGAAAGGAAACGCTCAGAGTAAACCTCGCACAACACGGGAAAGGTATGGTCGTCGCAACCAAATCCTGGGTCCGGGAGTCGGTTACGCAAGGGGAAGGTATTAGCACCCCTCACGTCCGTCGTACTCGACAGGATCCATGCTTGTTTTCGGGTATGGATTGTTATTCTATCTACGCTAAAGGTCTGGGGTTAAAAGAAAATAAAATGAAAATAAAAAATGACTCGGCAAAGTATCGCACTTTATGCCTACGTATTCCCGTCTGGAACGAGAAATCAGAGTCAACGTAGTTCACCTACCTACGGGAAAGGAGGGAAAGGTTGCTCGCTAGGATATCGCATCCTATGCCTACGTACTTTCATACAGCATGAAAGATCAGAGCAAACGTAGTTCGGGCCACGTACGACACAAGTCTGTCTTGGTTGATTTTATTCCTTCTGAAAAAGGTTTTTCTTGATTAACAGTCCCAGCGGACAAAAATGACGTCTTGATGAGTTCACCTTCTTTTACGAAAGAAGTGTCTTTTATTGTGTTTGAAATTTTTATGTGTTTTTCTGTTTGTTTTGAGAAAGAAAGAGACAGAACTCTAACCTACGGTTGCGAAGGGAATCAAACTAACCTAATGTTATCATGCATGGGTTAAGACCTAGTGTCTATCATGTTCCTCTCTTGCACAGAGAGAAACAGAGATCCTACGGGAATAGACGGAAACAGAAACAATATCAGATATAATAAAGCGGTAAAATGCATGGATGCAACAGTACAAGCGAGGCAAGGGGGTCCCACTCAACCTCGAACCTAGAAAACAATAGGCAAAAGTGAACAGGCTTCACTTTCAACCCAACAGGGTAAACAGCACACAATACAGTCAGGAAAACCAATCAATACATCAGCAATGAAATACAGCAATAAAACAAACAGCTTCAGCAGCTCTGAATCAACATCTGGCTTCAAGTAATCTCCAATCAGCTACAGGCTTCAACAAGCATCAATCTCCATCTTCATGGCCTTCAGGCAAGGGCTTTGATCATCTGTCTTCCATCTGCAATGGCTTTTCTTCAAGCTCAAACCTCCAGGATGAGGAATCAGTCACAAGAGTGAAATGAATGAATGTTAAACAGTTAATTACCTACCAAGGGTGGTTCATCAACTGTTAACATTAAACAGAAAGTCTCCTCTCAAAAGTTCTATCTTTCAAATATATTCACTGATCCTTCCAAAGGAAGGAGGTGGATATTTGAAAGAGACTTTGAATCATAGAGAAAGGATGGATGCAGACAAGGCATTCCATGTTTGAGAAACAAGCTTTCTAATCTAGGGCTCTGCCTAGCTCCTAAACCCTAGTCTCCTCAGCAGCTGCTAGCAAGAACCTCCTCTCCAACTCTGGCAGTTGATCTTCAATCTCTGAATCTCCAATGGCTTTCATCTCCTCAAGTCTTCAGACAAACCCAATACCCAAACAAGCAAGCAATAATCCCAGAGGGCACACCACACCAGACAATCAGACATACACAGAGTATTAATAGCAGTAGGGGAGTCCTGACTTTTTCTCTAAGGGATCTAATAACTACCCATAGCCCCTATAGTCCCATAGCTAAACTATTCAAACCCTAAGTCCTAAGGGAAATGAATTGATTCTCCTAAGTCATCACCTAAAAACCCTAATTTGTTCATGTTGTTCAAGCCTACATTAAGCACCTAAAATTAATTTCTAAAAATGGGAACTAAATTGTTTCTACAAGTTCAATATCTAATCTAAACAACCTAAAAAGAATGAACAAAAAATATGAAAGCATCTAATAGAACAAAAAATAACAAAATCATGCATGAAATGAAACTATTTAAAATGTCATTTATTTAGAAAATATGGGAAAAATATCCAATAAAAATAAAAATGCAATTTTATTTAATGACAATTTTCTACACATTCTAATGAAAATGATGTAAAAAGAATGGATTAAAAATGATTTTTTATCTATTTATTATGAATTTTTTAAAGTTGGTAAAATTAAAGTGGAATTAAAAACAATTGAAATTAAAATGAGAGGGAGGGGGGTAAGAATAGCAATCACGCTCATTTGATAATCAGGATGGGCCAGCAAACGGGGGTGCGCGTAGCAAGTTGTGTTAAGCCCAGAACACTTCAGAATCATTAAAAATAACAAAACAAGCAGGGGGTGAGAAAAGTAAGCATAGCACGTTCAGATTGACAATGGGCTCATTACTGGGGGGTGGGGATATCACTAAACTCTTAGGCCCGCCCGTTTCATTAAATGAAACGGTGCGTTTAGGGCACCTATTCACTCCCTCCAAAATCAGCTTTAAATGAGAGCCACAGGATTGGCTTGGAGGTCAAAGGTCCAACACGAAATGGACAGCCACGATTTCATCTTCAACCTTGAATCTGTGAGAACTAGGGTTTCCACCATGAAACTCCATGCACGCATACAATTCCACCAATCTATTCTCCCTCCACAGTCCATGGATCAACACGATACAAAAATGAAACTCAATCAGAATTTCTCCCTCTACAAGCCTATGGCATTAGTTGGTTTTGAAACTCAGCAAATCACTCAACCCGAGCGCAACAATTTCTGGTCACCATGGAAATGCTCTGCAACCTATCCTCAAGAACCTCAACCAAACCTATACTAATCTCTCCTATGCTTCACGTAGATCATTCTGTGCTAACAACCTAAGATTATCATGCACTATGCTATGAATTCTACATCCTAACAGTTCTAACAACCTGTCACAAACTATCACTAAACATCACCAAACTCATCCTAATCGATCTACTAACAACCTAGATCACATCTAAACTAATAAAACTATGCTAAACTAACTATATCAAGCTGTGGCAGAGAAATTGAACCTGGTGCAAAAGCTTGGAGATGCTGATGGAATTCGTGGATCTGAGGCTCTTGATGCTTGGATCTTGATCTACAATTGCACTACTTGATTCTGTATGCAACACCTTGACGATTCTTGCCTTGGATCTTGCTCTTCAATGGAAATTGCAATTTGTGTGTTCTTGATGAAAGTGCACGAAATTGAGCTCTAACCACCAGGATCTTGATTGAATTCTATGCCATGATGATGATTGAATGGAGCATGATCAATGTTGATGATGATAGATGCAGAATTTGTGAAATTGGGATGAAAATGTAATGAGAAAGAATGGAGAGAATTTGTGAGATTTTGGTGAAAAATGAATCCAACCCTTGCTCAATTCTGATTTCATGAATATATAGGGCTCACATGAACTTTCTAGAACCATCTTGCCACATTCCCTTGCATTCCAAATTGGTTGATTTTTGAAATGTTTCTTCAAATGCAAGTAACCATGAATAACTTTGATTTTTTTCCACTAAACTCAAAAAAGTGTTTGAACCATTGTCTCTAGAATGTCTTTTGGACCCAAAATCATATATTGGAAGTCTCCATTTGGACTTATAAATCTCCCAAACCATTTTTCACTTTGACTTTATTCAAGTTATAAGCCATTTTAGTTCAAATTTAACCAATCATGCAACTTCATGTTATGAGCTTTTCCAACAATTTGTGACCTTCTTTCTAGACTCAAAATGTCATTTGGAGCAAGTTTGATGTTGTAAGTTTTTCCATTTGAGGCCTCCTTGTATGAGTTTTGGACATGAGTTAAAATGACCTGTAATTCACAAATGACCAAAATACCCTTTGCTTGCCAAGACCATAAGTTGAGTTCCACACATCATATGAAGGCATACTATACCATTCTAGAAATCTAAGACAATGAGGAACAATTCTTATGTTGACCAAGAATTCATTTGAAATCTCCTTGAGGGGTAAAAATTGCTTGGAAGTCAAGTCACTTTCACAGACAAAATTTCAGATACATCAAATGACCTGTAACTTGCAAGGACCATAACTTGAGTTCTATAAATCTCCTTGATGTCTTCCACCACTCAAATTAAAGGTCTTGAGATCCTCTACAAGTTTCATGTTGGCCAAGAAGCCATTTGAAGCTTGCACTTTGACTTATCTTGCTTGGAAATTTGACCTAAACTAGGGGATTTTACACAGAAACCCTAATTTAGAAACTCCTCTTCTCCTTGATTTCTCTTGAATTCTTCTTGGCATATCTCCATATCCTCTTTTATATGTCCAATGATGAACCCCACATCTCTCCACTAGACTTGAATGCCCCTTAAATCAGTCAATTGACCTAGGGTTGACCTAGGGTTGACCCAGATGAAACCCTAGTTGACTGCCTTCAGCTATAGCTCTTGTGCTCTCATCAATGACTTGTCTCCTTCTCCAAATGACTTTCTAAGTCTCTCATAATGTCTAGATACTCTCCATGCCTTCAACTCACAGCTCACAACCCTCTTGTTGACCCTCAGATACCCTCAGCTAGGAGATGGACTCAAGGCTTGATCTGCTGAACTCTTTGCTTTCAAATTCTTTCCTGATGACTTGAATGAGATTGAATTGGGATAATGACCTCTTGATAGGCCTCTAGAGATGAGAATAATGATTGGCCCCCCTGTTGTATGCCTTGCTATGCTTATGCTATGCAGATGATTAGACTATGTACATGACTCTATATGCAAATGCTAATGACATTGAAACATAAACCAAGTGAATAAGGTTGGGCAAATTTTAGGGTGCAACATGCTGCAAGGGATGTTTGTTTGGTCTCAGGTTTGGTTATTCCCCCGAAGTTCAAAACTCCGAATTTCGATCGTTATGAAGGTGCCACCTGTCCTAAGAGTCATCTGATCATGTATTATCGTATAATGGCTGCCCATGTTGAGAATGATAAACTGATGATTCATTGCTTCCAAGATAGTTTGAAGGGTGCTTCCTCCAAGTGGTATTTAACTTTAGACCAGTCTCGCATTAAGAGTTTCCAAGATTTATCTGACGCTTTCATCAAACACTACAAGTACAATATGGATCTGGCTCCTGACAGAAGACAGTTGTTGAGTATGTCACAAAAGAATTCTGAGTCATTCAAAGAGTATGCTCAAAGGTGGAGAGAGACTGCTTCGCAGGTAGAACCTCCTTTGACCGAGAAAGAGTTAGCCGATTGGTTTGTCGACACGGTCCGTCCAGAATTTTACGAGAGAATGGTGGGTAGTGTGACTTCAAATTTCTCCGACATCGTTGCTGTGGGTGTCAAGATTGAATTGGGTATGAAAAGTGGTAAAATGACAAATAATCATGGTGCTTTTAAGGATCAGCCGAAGAAACCTCCGTATAGCTCCCAGAAAAAGAAAGAGGGTGAGACTAATGCTATATCCTCTGGTAGACCAAGAGAACGCTTTTATCGACATCCGCAAGGTTATGCTCAACCTCAAGGGTACCCGGTCCAATATGCTCAACAACCCTATGTGGCGGCTATTACACCTTCTTTCAATCAACAGGTTCCCATGTATCAACCTATGCAACAACCTCCTGTTTATCCGCCTCCTGCCAACTATCTACAGGCGCCCAACAATCCTGCTCCTCAACAGCCAAAGAGTCCGGCTCCTCGCCAGAATGTTCCGAATAGAAGAACGTATAAGCCTTGTCCGCCGATTCCGATGACTTTTACCGAGTTGTATCCTTCTTTGGTCAAGCAAGGTCTCATCACTACTCGGGCTTTGGGTCCGCCTCCTAATCCTCTACCCGCCAATTACAACGCCGCCGCTCATTGTTTATTTCATGAGGGTGCGCCTGGTCATGATCTGGAGAATTGTTATGCTCTCAAAAATATTGTCAGGGATTTATTGGAAAAGAAGATTTTGTCATTTGAAGATCCTCAACCAAATGTTAAGAAGAACCCTTTTCCTAACCATGAGAGTGTCAATGCCATTAGTGTTGATTCGGGGGAAGGTTATGCCCTTGACGTTGAACAGATTAAGACTCCTCTCAAGATGTTCCATTCGAAACTGTTTGAAGCTGGTTTGGTGGATACTTCCCACGTTGCATGCGTAAGTTGTGAAGCCAGTATTAAGGGTTGCGTGTTGGTTCAGAATGATGTTCAGAGGTTAATTAATGAGGGTGTTTTACAAGTGACAAGCCAAGCCAAGAAGGAAGAGGTCGCTGTGGTTGAGCCTGTCTTCCATCAGCCTGAATCAAAGGGTAAGGTGCCAGTGTTTAATCTATCAGGGGCAGGTTCTGCCAATCTCGTGTTCGATATACCAAAGTCGTCTATCCCTGAGGTGAATCAGCATAGGCCAATAGTTATTCGAAAACCAGGTCCGTTTCCTTTCAGTGATCCTAAAGCTGTGCCTTGGAAATACGACGTGACGATGATTGACAAGGAGTCTGGGAAGGTTTTTCCAAATGAAGAGGTTAAGGATACCGTGACCAATATCGCAGAGGTAAGCAGGATGACTCGCAATGGCCGTGTGTATACTCCCCATTCCAATGAGGTCCCACCTAAGGAAATAACTAGTACCCCAGTGCCTGCCAAAGACAAAGGTAAGGGAGCCGTTACGAATGATGAAGATGCCGAATTTTTGAGGATCATCAAGAAAAGTGACTATAAAGTTATTGACCAACTTCATCAGACTCCTTCCAAGATTTCGATTTTATCCCTGTTGATGAGTTCACCCGCTCATAGGATGGCCTTGCAGAAGGTTTTGACTCAAGCACATGTGGATCAAGATATCAGCACCAGTCGGTTTGATAGTGTGATTGCCAATTTGACCGCCTGCAACACCCTTAGTTTCAGCAATGAAGAGTTACCGAAGGAGGGTCCGAACCATAATCGTGCTTTACATATATCGGTGAAATGTCAGGAGGACAATTTAGCGAGAGTGCTAGTGGACACCGGGTCTTCTCTAAATGTTCTACCCAAGAGGGTTCTTGATAAGTTGGCTTGTAAAGAGACTGTGTTGAAACCTACTCCTTTGGTCGTCAAGGCTTTCGATGGCTCTCGTCGGTCGGTAATGGGGGAGGTTGAGCTTCCTATCCTGATTGGTCCGCAAATTTTTAATATCACGTTTCAAGTCATGGACATTAATCCCAATTATAGTTGTTTACTTGGAAGGCCGTGGATTCATGCCGCTGGGGAAGTAACCTCAACGTTACATCAGAAGATGAAGTTCGTGATCGATGGAAAGTTGGTTATTATACACGGTGAGGAGGATCTGATGGTCAGTAACCTGTCTTCTTTCCGTTACATCGAGGCCGACGAGAATGCTTTAGAAATCTCCTTTCAAGCACTTGAGATCGCCAATGTTGTTCTGCTAGAAGTCGAAGAGACAGTGGGTCAGGGTAATCCATCTTTCGCATCACTGAAGAGTACCAAATCAACAATTGACAGGGGCATTCCTGAAGGTTGGGGAGAGGTAATTGATGTCAAGACCAAGACTGATCGCTCTGGGTTGGGTTACAAACCAACTCAGAATGGAGCTGCCACAACTGTCGAAGGGCGTCCGAAGGTTATCCAAGAAGTATTTGTCAGCGGAGGTTTCCAAGTCAATGCCATCAGCGACTGTGAGGAAAATGAAGAGCTGAGCAACCTGGTGTTTAAGGGTGATGCAGTTTTGAACAACTGGGAGGCCGTAGAGATCCCTGTTATTTTTCCCTTGTCAAAGTAATTGTTTTTTAAAGTCTCATTTACATTTTCAAATAAAAATCCGTAGCTCTGCCCAAGGATATAGGGTCGCTTTTATTGGGCCACCTTTCATTCCTAAAAAGATATTAATAAAAGCATTTTGTTCAATTCCACTTTGGTTCATCTGCGTTTTTCGTTTTCACCTTTAAAAATGAAATTGGCAACCTTTGTTCCGAAAAAAAAATAAAAAAAAACAGCATTCCATTTCCTGTCTTGCATATCTTTGAGCATCTTAATTAAGTAAGCCTTCCATCATGCAGAGACATCGTAAACCTTGTTGGATCCGATGACTTTACTGACACTCCTGACTGGGATGCTCCCATCAATCAAGCTGAGGACGAGGGTGAAGAAGATTTTGAAGTACCCGCTGAACTGACAAGATTAATTGAGTACGAGTACACAGAGCTTCAACCGTATAAAGAGCGGGTGGACTTAATTAATCTCGGTACAGATGAGAACAAGAAAGAGGTCAAGATTGGTGCAATGCTTGGGACAGAGGTTAGGCCGAGGTTGATTGAGTTGTTAAAAGATTATATTGATGTGTTTGCGTGGTCGTATCAAGATATGTCGGGCCTAGACACGGATATTGTTGTTCACAAGTTGCCGCTTAAGCCGGATTGTCCGCCTATCAAACAAAAGCTTCGAAGAACGAGACCCGACATGGCTTTGAAAATTCGGGATGAGGTTAAAAAGCAGTTGGACGCAGGTTTCTTGGCAGTCGCAAAATATCCAGATTGGGTTGCCAACATTGTGCCGGTGCCCAAGAAGGACGGTAAAGTTAGGATGTGTGTAGATTACAGGGATCTGAACAAAGCAAGTCCGAAAGACGACTTCCCCCTGCCACATATTGATACACTGGTAGACAATACAGCCAGTTTTGCGTTGTTCTCATTTATGGATGGTTTCTCTGGCTATAATCAGATCAAGATGGATCCCGACGATCGAGAGAAGACTACTTTCATTACTCCTTGGGGAACCTTCTGCTACAAAGTCATGCCCTTCGGTTTAAAGAACGCGGGGGCAACTTACCAACGCGCTATGACCACTCTCTTTCATGATATGATGCACAAGGAGATTGAGGTGTATGTGGACGATATGATAGCCAAATCTCAGAGTGAAGAGGAGCATTTAGACCATTTGGTGAAATTGTTTGAACGACTCAGGAAATATCAGTTGAAATTAAACCCTGCTAAATGTACCTTCGGTGTCAGATCCGGAAAATTGCTTGGTTTCATTGTTAGCCAGCGAGGGATTGAGGTGGACCCTGACAAAGTCCGAGCCATTCAAGATATGCCGGCTCCGCGAACCGAGACGCAAGTTAGAGGTTTTCTGGGGCGCTTGAATTATATTTCCAGGTTTATCTTCAATATGACCGCTACTTGTGAGCCGATATTCAAGTTACTTTGCAAGGGGCAGACAGTTGAGTGGAACCCTGATTGTCAGAAAGCGTTTGAGAAGATTAAGGGTTATTTGCAAGATCCCCCTATTCTGATCCCGCCCGTACCTGGAAGACCGTTGTTTATGTACCTTACTGTTCTTGAGAAGTCTATGGGTTGTATGCTTGGACAACATGATGAGACTGGGAAAAAGGAACATGTGATTTATTACCTGAGCAAGAAGTTCACCGATTGTGAAAACAGGTACTCACCATTGGAGAAAACTTGTTGTGCATTGGCATGGGCCGCTAGGCGCCTTCGGCAATATATGGTCTGTCATACCACATTGTTGATTTCTAAAATGGATCCGATCAAGTATATTTTTGAAAAACTTGCTCAAACCGGGAGGCTAGCCCGTTGGCACATGTTGTTATCCGAATATGACATCCAGTATGTACCCCAGAAGGCGATTAAGGGTAGTATTTTATCTGATTATCTTGCAGATCAGCCAGTTGAAGATTATGAACCTCTTAAGCTCGATTTCCCTAATGAGGATATTTTGTTGATTAAAAGAGATTGTGAAGAGCCAGATCCGAGCGAAGGTCCAGAACCAGGTCTTTGGTGGAAGATGATGTTTGATGGTTCCTCGAATTTCAATGGGCATGGTATAGGCGCCGTTTTGATGAACCCGAAGGGTGGATTTACTCCATTTACAGCAAGATTGGACTTTGAGTGTACTAATAACGTCGCAGAATATGAAGCATGTATTCTTGGCCTCGAAGCGGCGATTCACCTCCGAATCAAACTTCTTAAAGTAAGTGGTGACTCAGCCTTGGTTATTTACCAGGTACAAGGCAAATGGGAAACGAAGAATGAGAAGTTGATCCCTTATAAGAACTATATTATTGAGCTGATCAAGTATTTCGACGAGATAGAGTTCGAGCACGTTCCTAGATCAGAGAATCACGTTGCTGATGCTTTAGCCATGTTAGCATCCATGTGGAAAGTTAAATTCGTTAACAAAGCACCTCTTATCCATATTGAACGCAAAGTTGAGCCCGCTTATTGTCAGGTGGTCGAAGAAGTTGAGGTGGATGAAAAGCCTTGGTTTCACGATATCAAGAACTATCTCGTCAAGCAAGAGTATCCCGATGGTGCTACTGGTATGGACAAGAAAACATTGAGAAGATTGGCGTCCAAATTCTTTATCAGTAATGGTGTGTTATACAAGAGAAATCACGACATGGTTCTGCTCAGATGTGTTGATAAACGGGAAGCGGACATGTTACTACAGGAAATTCATGAGGGGACCTTCGGAACTCATGCCAATGGTTATGCTATGTCCAAGAAGATGTTAAGGGTTGGGTATTATTGGTTAACCATGGAAGCCGACTGCATCCAATACGCTAGAAAATGCCATAAGTGCCAAATTTATGCTGATAAAATGCATGTACCTCCGTCACCGTTGAATGTTTTGTCTTCACCATGGTCGTTCTCTATGTGGGGCATTGACATGATTGGGGCAATCGAGCCGAAAGCTTCTAATGGACATCGTTTCATCCTTGTTGCCATTGATTATTTCACCAAGTGGGTAGAGGCTGCCTCCTACACCAACGTGACCAAGCAAGTGGTTGCCCGATTCATCAGGAAAGAGATCATCTGCCGTTATGGAGTCCCAAGCCGGATAATAACTGACAATGGCACCAATCTGAATAATAAGACTATGAAAGAGCTGTGTGATAGTTTCAAGATCACTCACCACAATTCTTCTCCGTACCGTCCTAAGATGAATGGGGCCGTTGAAGCTGCGAATAAGAATATCAAGAAGATCCTGCAAAAGATGGTTGTGACTTACAAAGATTGGCATGAGATGTTACCGTTTGCTTTGCATGGATACAGAACCTCAGTAAGAACTTCGACAGGGGCAACACCTTTCTCACTGGTATATGGAATGGACGCCGTGCTCCCCATCGAAGTAGAGATACCTTCGTTAAGAGTGTTAATGGAGGCTGAACTTGAGGAAGCTGAGTGGGTTCAAGACAGACTGGATCAGTTGAATCTCATTGACGAGAAGCGTTTGACAGCCATGTGCCATGGGCAATTATATCAGAAACGGATGAAAAGAGCGTTTGATAAGAAGATCCGTATCCGTGAGTTCCGTCAAGGAGAGCTCGTACTCAAAAAGATCTTGCCAGTACACAAAGATATGCGTGGAAAGTGGATGCCCAATTATGAAGGCCCATTTGTTGTAAAGACCGTTTTCTCCGGAGGGTCTCTGATACTTACGACAATGGATGGTGAAGAACTAGCACACCCCGTGAATTCTGATGCAGTCCGAAAATATTATGCCTAAAAATCCGCTAAGTCGAAAACCTGCAAAAGGCGACTTAGGCAAAAGTAAGGGTTGAAAAAAAGAAATAATAATAAAAAGCTCGCTAAGTTGAAAACCCGAAAGGGCGGCTTAGGCAAAAAAGAGCGTCCCGGTGGATTGAAAACCCGAGAGGGCGGTCCAGGCAAAAGTTAGGGACAAAGGCATTTCATTGCATCAGAGGACACTGATCATCTCGAACACACTTTCCGCATGAGAGCCATGTTTCAGTTCTTTCATCCTTGCCCGAAGCAAGGTTCTGGATTAGTCTTAGTTATTAGTGTCAGTAGGTGTCATTGGATTCGATGTAACCTTTCCCATGTTGCCAATTTCAAAACATAATCATCTGTGGAGCTATGCCTTCAGCGAGCTACCGCCCTTTAAATAAAAGATACCATCTTGTTACTTATATTCCTTGGTGCATTGCTCTTTGTTTTCTATTGTTATGCAAAATGCGTTTATTCTTAAAATTCGAAAATGAAAGGTGCATTATAGATTTTTCAAAATTGTGTTTCAAAAACAACAAACTTGAAGTGTAATAAATTACTTTGACTAGTGGAAATTTCGGAAGGATCTTTTCACTCCCCGGAAATATCATTATTGCAGAAACACTTTCAAACCATTGCTCTAACACAGTCCCCAGAGAGACTATAAGCTGACAACCTTTTCTTGGGTAACTCGAAAGTGTCCCTCAGGTTTTCTCCTCCCCATGTGAAGACGTGATACTGTGCACCTAAGCAATTTACCTTCTCCCCAGAGAGTTCAGAACTTTAAAACTAGATGTGGTTCTACCATTGATCTTTCTTACCCATGATTGACGTATTGGTTGCAGAGAACGCAGGGTATCTCCGTCGGGATGTTTCATCCCTCGTCTCTAGTTTGTTTCGTCAGCATACGCAAGGGCATAAGCATCACATGCCTATTTCATTACATATTTCATTACATATTCATTACATATTAATTACATACTCATTACATACCCACTTCATAACATCCTGCATATTTACATACATAGACATTAACATACATTCACATTAACATATGCATTAACATATGCATTAGCATTCACAGGTTCATTGTGTTTCACCATCATTTGGTTGTTACCGCCGAGTAACTGGGTTCGTCTATTCTCTCCAAATAGATTGTCAGCCCTAAGCATAAAATACTTACTTGTTTCCAGTTTCCCCACGGAGCTCGATCCTCGTGGATGACGGTTACTTCAACTGTCTTTCCTCGCCAGGATAGGATATCTACCCTTCGAGTTCATTCCCTCGATGGAGTCTTGATTACCAGTTTTCTTTCTAGCTCAATCCTAGATTGAATCTCAGTCTTGTCGGTCGTCAATCCCAACCGGACGTGCATTTATTTTCCACCATCTAAAGATTTTCACCATACCATGACAGATACGCGACTGTTTTCGCCCGAGAAGTTTATCACTGTACCCGGACGTGCATTTATTTTGCACTATCTTCAACTACAATCATTTACAGATACACGCCAGTTCACGCCTGGAAAATCTTTACAATCCTACATGTTACAACAACACTTTACACTTTACATCTTACAGCATCAATATACAGCATTTCTCACTTAAGAAGTCGATCCTATCTTCGTTATGACTCGCAGCAAATGGCCATCTCCATGGAGCAGTTGGGCTTCCATTTACCTGTCGACTTGAAGTATAGGAGGTATGAACCAAATCGTATTCAGGAGAGCACGATCTTGAAGTACGCGGAGGTTTTGAGCGGAATCATATTCGGGAGAGCACGATTCTGAAGCATGAAGAAGTTCATTTATCCTTTAGTAAAAGAAGGAGCGGAATCATATTCAGGAGAGCACGATTCTGAGTTATGAGGAAGTTCAATTGGCCATTTTTCAGGAGGGCACGATTCTGAAGAATGAAGAAATTTCAAGAGCCGAATCATATTCAGGAGAGCACGATTCTGAGTTATGAGGAAGTTCGATTATCCATTTTCATGTTCAGGAGAGCACGATTCTGAAGTATGAAGAATTTCATTTACAAGAAACAACCGAATCATATTCAGGAGAGCACGATTCTGAGTTATGAGGAAGTTCGATTATCCATTTTCATATTCAGGAGAGCACGATTCTGAAGTATGAAAAAATTCATTTACAACCAAATCATATTCAGGAGAGCACGATTCTGAAGTATGAGGAAGTTCAGTTCACCCTTTTCATATTCAGGAGAGCACGATTCTGAAGTATGAAGAGTTTCATTTACACGAAAAAGCCGAATCATATTCAGGAGAGCACGATTCTGAGGTATGAGGAAGTTCAGTTTACCCTTTTCATGTTCAGGAGAGCACGATCTTGAAGCATAGAGAAGTTTATTTACCCTTCAGTAAGAGAAAAATCAGAATCGTATTCCAGGCGCCGACCCTAAATGCGAGAAGATTTATGTATCCGATAAGCAGCAGCCTCTTTATTTGAGTGCTTATCCATTTTGGCATATAAGTCCCTCCCAACGATGAGTAACAATTCTCCCGCGAGAAGCTTATCAGGGCACTTCCCATCAAAGTCCATTTATTTTAGCATACAGCCGGTCTTTACCCTGTATATTTGTTACGGAGTTCCGAAAAGTCCGTTTGATCCCGTCACGAGAGATAGTTTACAGAAGCTTGGATGTTATTCTTTGCTCAATGCTCCAGCATTCTGTAATCGATCTTGCAACCGTACGTAATCCAGTTTTATTTTTAGATTCCCCAGTGGAGGCCGTCTCTCAGGTGTCACCTCCATTTGAAAATCTCGTTCCCAAGATGACAATTGGTCGTGTTCGCACCAGTTGACTATCATTTTAGGATTCCCCAGGGTCTGTACTGTGTCTCAGCATGACATTTTCCCCATTGTGTTCTTCTCGTAGCGTCTGTCTCGTAGCGCTTGTCATCATTTTCGCATCCATCATTCCAGCATACGCATCAAATCATATTCATATCATCTGCATTAAGCGGTCCTCGCTTTGTCCATAGCATTGCATACCGTCGCATATAAGGGCAAAATTTTCGGTTATCTATATTTAAATCCCTCCACCACGATTCCTCGAGTCTCTGTAACTCAAATCGTCCGGTGTAGCTATTTAAATAGGGGCAACTGTAATACCCCAAATTTTACCCTTATATTTAGTCATTCATTTCACATATCATCTCATATGTACATTTGCTAACCACTAACAAGTTATGAAGGTGTTTGTTTTGCAGATTTGGTCCCAGGGGTATTTTGGTCATTTTACACAAATTCTACCAATTCCTTGAAGACGGGCTGTTATTAAAATTCTGAGGCATTTAATACGCTGTTGTTTTGAGGCATTTATCTATCACCAGGTCTGATCATATTAAGATTTTGTCATTTGGTCAGTGGAATTTAATTACGAGTAGTTGTTACTGTTGATGCTGAAACTGTTGTGATTACGGTGCCCATATGTGTTTGGTTATGAAATGGTTGGATGACGAGATTAGGATTACAAATGAGACGAGTGCACCAATAAGAATACCACTTGGGAGTGTTTATGTTTTATGCCTTTGTTAATGAATTTAAACACTTGTGGATTTATTCACAATTGTTTATATTTTTTAACTAAGAATAAAATATAAATAAATTCAAAATTTTGGGAATTTTATTTCATAAAAAATGTCATCATACAAGAAGTGTTGTTACAAGGAAATACATTAAAGTTCTAAATCCTAAGGGATTACATTAAAGTATCTATCCTAAATCCTAAGAACATCTAAAGGTCTTCATGTTGTCTTTGAACTTCTCCACGAATCCTCGGCTAACCTGCACATCAAAAAGAAAACAAACAGTGTAGAAAAAATGTTAGAAGTTTTTTTGACACTCTCAGAACAATGTCATCATCGAGTGCCGGGAGTGGCACAACCGAAGCTGCGTCCTACCCCCGTTACCGATCCGCGCCGTGGGCGTCAGATCAGGTAACACCTGTTCTTATCGGTACGGACATCCGAGAGATAGAAGTAATAAAAGAAGCGGGACTGATTCGTTTTGCCGCGATTGGATTTCCGAACTGATACGAGAATAAGGCAACATAGGCAAATTTTGACTCAAACCCGGATGCCGGCAGGTCTGAGTCACTTTGGTTCCGAAGCTTCCACACCTGAAAATCCACAAACACATCAATATCAGGTTCAGCATTCAAAACTCAAAACGATTCATAAGTTGCCATAAGGCATCAAACTGCAGCAATCCTGAACAGGGCAGAGAAACGAAACCAAACAGCATCATACACCATCAAAGCCTTCGGCTCAAAAGCATACCAAAACAGGACAAGAGAATTGAAATGCAAGCCAAAGCTGCATCAATTCCAAACAAACTGCATCAAAACCATATTTCAGAAGCAAAACATCTTGTAAATCATGCCCGACAGGATCCAAATAAAAAGGTAACAGCATTCACACGAAACTGTATCAAGCTGCATAAAACATACCAAAGTTTGTCAGTTAGGGGGAAAGCTTCACCCGATACAGATGGCAAGTCATAAAAAATGGACACCAAGTTGCAGCACAAAGCATAGCGCAGAATGGGGCTCAGTCATGAGCATCATCGCCCCAACAAACAAGTCACCAAAACAAGTTATCAAATCATACTCAGTTCATGAAACGAACAAACGAACAAATACATGGCTCATCTCAACATGATAGCCAATCATCATCACCAATTCAATCAGAAGCAGCAACATAAGCAAAAAACTAGGATTGTAGCATCCTGCTCCAAATGGTTCAGACTCAGCGTCATCATTACCGCGTACTCTTCTCGGCGGCCAAGACCAAGGCAAAGTGTCCATCCTGAAAGAAGAAAAAGAAAAGTAAGTGTTAATGATCAGGTTGAATGAAAACAGAACCGCATCAGGAACCAAATCGTATCCCATTGGAACTCAATCTGGGAAAAATCAAAACAAATCAAAATGAATCCATCAAGGAGTTATGTGAATCAAAATCAGATACCAATCAATCCAATCTGAAGGCAAACCATATCAGAAAAATAATAGAGATTTTGATTTGATATCAATCCCAAAACAGATCAAAACAAATCAGTTCAGGTTATTAAATCGAATAGGGTCAGAAGAATCAGTTGGAAATTAGAAAGACCAATCAAATCCTAAAAGGGGAAACAGGATTCAATCATGTACAGATTCCTATCAGCGAAAATCAAATCTCCATCATCAATAATAACGTAAACCCAATATTATCCAAGCCCATTCTGAAGAAAAAGAGCATTATAAAAAGGGGATAGTAAAAACCCTAATGAGGAGGCCGAAAAAAGATCACGAAAACCTAACGGCCACGAAATCATCAAAACGACCATACAATCACAAGAAACCAGAACGTTCTCACCGTGAATCATCAACCAACTCTGGCCTCAGCGGAAAACATCATCGGCCACAGACCCACAACCGTCGACGAGACTTCAGGTTCGTCATTGAACGGGCTCAGAGAAACCAAAGTCTCATCATCGCCTATTGAAGCGTCACGATCCACCAACCTCGATCAAACGTCGCCATCAAGCATAAACTACCCAAACGGGAAGACCACCAGCGCCACTC
>CAWUDS030006658.1:646966-725306 GCA_963859935.3 Lathyrus sativus
CTTTCTTGTGTTACTAACCGGGCCGGGTTGGGACTTGATCACCCAACTTCAGGCCCAAACCTGTTTTCTTTATATTGTTTTTTTGTTTTGTTTTGATTATTTTAAAAATGAAAAATATATTTTTTTTAATATATAAAATTAAAACTCTTTTTTTAACTATAAAATCAAAAACCCTCTTCTAAATATAACACAAAGAGCTTTTTTTTTAATAGATAAAAAAATCTTTTTCAAAATAATAAATAAAACCTTTTAAATAAGAATAAGAAATTTTTTTTTATAAATATTAAAAATAAAACTTTTCTAAAGATTAAAATTAAAACATTTTTTATTAAAAATTAAATCTTTTTAAAACTAACATTAATTTACTTTCTTTTTAACTTAAAATTAAAATCTCCTTTAAAAAAAAAAAAAAACAAATCAAACAATTTCTGGTATTAAGTTTAGATTCGTGTTTTAAATTAAAGTTCTCATATATCGCAAAATAAAAAAACACAAACATGACCCATAGCTTCATGCTTCTGTTTCATAATTTTGTTTACTAACCTAGTTCGCTCACTGTGCAGCTTACCATGTTGTTTCTTTATTTTTGCGTTCTTAAGATTAGATCGTATCATATTATTGTAATTGTTCCTCCTCTGTAACCTCGCGAATCTTAACAATCGCATTTACGTTTCCGCATTTAAATTTCCGCTGATGTATGATTTAAATTTCTTGCACTTTCATCACTATTATTCTGTCACATTGCACACTCCGAAGGAATTAGGTCTAGCATTTGACCGCCGTGTCAATAGTCCTCAACCTCAACTTCAACCCTTACACCTTTACAAACCATAATTTTCACAAATGCCTCGCCGCAGGCAAAATTACAATTTTACCCCTAGCATTAGGTCAAAGAGCCGCCGCGCTCATTTTAGGGTTTCCCGCCGTGGAATCCCTAACCTAATTTAACCCTAATTACAACTTAACATTTCAACGTAGAGATTTGGAGTTTCTACACTCCACGTAAGCGTGTCCTTAAGATGCGTTTATTCCCCTTAAGACCTTGACCACAGTCAAGAAGTTTCTAACCTCCCTTTTGAGGGGAACTACGATTACTCTGATTCCACTCCCGTAAGGATACGTAGGCACAAGATGCGATGTCTTGCCGAGTAAACTTAGAATTAACCCCTTAGGTTTATTTTCTCGCTTTTAATCTTTTGTACATATACCTTAAGCAAATAAATAAAGCAAAATAGTAAACATTGAACAAAAGGTTCCTGTAGAGTACTACAGAAGTTTAGGGTGCTAATACCTTCCCTAAATTTAACCAACCCCCGAACCCTAGATCTTTCCCTGCATTGTGTTTACGATGCAAAAATAGGTTTTCCCTCTTTTGACCTTTTCCTTCGGATAAATCAAAGAGCGGTTGTGAATTGAATTGCGATTCAAACTCATTAATAGTTTGTGATCCTATTTCCACCGCAACAGATAGTATAGGAAGTGGATGTTATAGAATAGGCTTGAATCGGAGAAGAGTGAGAATTCTGAACTGTGAGAACTTGAGAAGTCGCAGGCAACTAGCTAGCACTTCGCTTAGCGAGAAGGCAGCGAGCGTTTGCTAGGTGCTCGCCTAGCGAGTGAGTCCAGTAGGTTCTGTTTGCCTTCGCGAGGAGGTTCGCTTCGCGAACAGGTAGTGAGTATTCGCTGGGTATTCGCTGTGGCGAGTTGGATAGCGAATCATTACAGTAGCCACTGCTGTCATTCGCGAGGAGGTTCGCTAAGCGAACAGGTAGCGAGCATTCGCTGGGAGCTCGCCTAGCGAGGGTGTAGCGAGCGTAGCAGAATGTGATTTTTCTATGCTGTTATGCTGTGTGCGCTAAGAGTGTAGTGCCCTTGGACTTTGTTGATTATAGGGGAGATGATTGAGTGTTATAGGGTGAGTACTCGGTGATAGTATGTGATTTCCGTTACTAATTATTTAAATGGATAATTAGTTGGTGTATGAATCATGCGGAGCATGGTGTAGTGATCAGTAGAATCGTGTATTCCCGAGTGGTGGGACGTGTTTATATCTTGGTGATAAAGTATGAACTTGTTTACTTGGTGATGGTACTCGTTTTCCTTGATATTGTTGGGGAACAATTAGTTAACGTATATGTATGTAGTGATCAGTAGGATCGTGTGTTCCTGGGTGTTGGGATGTGGTTATATATGGTGTTATAGTATGAATTTATTTACTATCTGATTGATTTATATGGTGTTGGTGTAATATATCTACACATATATGCATTGATGTATGATGATTGATCAGGAGGATCGTGTGCACTTAGTGTGCCTAAATATGATAGTTATGCATTGGTGTGTGCATATCATGGTGTTTTGGTGGGATGAATCATATCTCAGGAGGAGCGTAAGTGATTCATCCGTACTCCTTTGTGGAGAATGGTGGGGGATAGATCATGTCTCAGGAGGAGCGTAAGTGATCTATCCAGGTTCGATTGAATGAACCAATGAGTCGGTACCGCATGCATGGTGTTGAGTTGCATATTTGCATTATAATATGTTATATTGTAATTTGAACAGTAGGTTCGTTATATGGAGTTGTTGGGGTGAATATTGGTGTGTTGGTGTGTTTTACTACCTTGTTTACATGTATTACATTACCAATATATTTTTGATCATGTTTTCTCACCCCTTGGTTGTTGTTGTGTCTGTGCTTCTCCGGAAGTACAGATAATCCAGGTACTTAGATAGCTTGGATGGTGGTGTGCCAGTCGAGTCTAGGATGCTCTGATACGTAACACGGGATATGGGTGTTTTAATTGTTTTATGTCAAACTTGTTGTAATCCTGTGACGTATCACTTTTTTTGTGAATTATAATAATAAAGATTTTACGAAATTTGGCGGATGGCCGAGAATGTTGGAATAATATTTTCCGCTGTATTATTTTTGAGAATAATTAATAAAGTATTTTTATAAAAATTTGGTGATGTGATATCCCACTATTTTGGTGAAAACTCTGATGTTTATTTATAATGTTTATATTTTATTTAATTTGGGAAGTGGGGTGTTACAATTGGTATCAGAGCAGGTCGGTTCGTCCGGCCAGTGTTGTTGAGTTAAGTTGAGTCTGTCCTTTGGGATGGAGACTGTGTATCGTTTAACCTAGTGTTGTTGTTCCCAAGTATGCGACATGTGTGTAAAAACACTATCGGTACATGTTGTTGTTTAACTTTGTTGGCAGAAGGGGAATGATTCCAGTGGGGGAGAAGTTGTATTTCTCCGGAAAGCTACAGTGTGGTGGCTTAGTGTGTTGAGGAAATAATTGGGACTTCGAAAAGAGTACGACTTCATGTTGAATTACCATTCGGGTAAAGCGGACATGGTAGATGATGCAGTGAGTTAGAAATATTTGCATATACCGAAGATGATGGTGAAAAGAGTTAGAACTAATTGAGCAATTTCATAATATGAGTTTTGTGAGTAAGGAGACTTCTTATGGAGTTAAGCTTTTATTATTAAGATCTGACTAGTGATATCCTTGAGCAGAATCGAGAAAGTCAGAAACCTGGGTTGAGTAGTGAATTAGTTGAAATTGATAAATTAGAGTCGAAGACTGGATTGTCGGGTTTGTGGAAATAGTACCATGATGTGTTATGATAGGGTATGTGTACCAGATGTTGTTGAGGGGAGTAGGAGTACTCGTGAAGAAATACATTGAGGTAGATGGAGTATCCATCCCGGTGCTATGAATAAGTAACCGAATTTGAGTAGATTATTTTGGAGACCATGGATAAGGGGAGGAGTAGTTGAGGTGGAATATGCTGGTTAGAATTGTAGGAATTCGAAGAGTGAACATCAGAGACTGTTGAGTCTGATGCAGTCGTTAAATATTTCAGAGTGGAAATCAGGTAGTATTTTCACGAAATTGGTGTTGAGATTTCCAAAGAATTTGTAAAGACATAATTTTAATTTGAATTGTTAGGAGTGGATTAACTATTCCATGTTGAGGATATACGAGATGCATATTGAGAAAGTGGTAAAGTTGGATGAGATACTGACGAATATTGTGTCAGATGGAAATTTGAGGTTTATATTGAGATTTTGGAGGGGCTTACAGGAAGCTTCGGGTACTAAGTTGAAGCTGAATTCGACCTACCATCCGCAAACTGATGGTCAGTCAGAGAGGACTATTGAGTCTGTAGAGAATTGGTGAGAGCTTGGGTGTCGGATCAAGGTGAAGCGTGGGATGATTAATTATCGTTGATTGAGTTACCTATAATAACGGTTACCATCCTAGTGTCGGAATGGCACTATATGTGGCTTGGTGAAATAGGGAGTGTAGGACTCTCCTGTGTTGAAATAAATCGAGTGAGAGTGTTGTACTCAGACTTGAAAATTATGCTTGAGATGACTGAGAAGATCGAGAGGATCCGAGGCAATATGTGTTTTGAGAGTCACGCCGGTGACTGGTGTTGGTCGAGCTTCGAAATCTCAGAAGTTCGCACCGTGTTCTGTAGTTGTATCAGAGTGGCGCAGCGGAGGCATGGGAGGAGTAACATGTTAGATTATTTTTCTGTTGTCGCTGTGAATTGGCATGATATGTTTCATGTGTCTTAGTCGAGAAAGTACATTGAACCAGGTGGATGATGTACAAGTGAAAAATATTCCGATTGTTGAGGCATTGCTAGTTCATTTTGGCGAGCGAGGAACAACTCCGAAGGGAGGAGATATCTTTGGTGAACGTAGTATGGGGAGGTGCTGCAGAAGGCAGTTTGACCTGAGAATTGGAATAAAGGATGCGGGGAGCGTATCCGAAATTATTTCCATCAGGTAATTTTCGAGGACGAAAATAATTAAAGTGGGGGAGAGTTGTAACACCCATTTTAATTATTTAGTCATTTTATTATTATTTTAAATATTATATGTTGATGTGCCCTTTGGTAGGGTGTATTTGATGATGTTTGGGTGGGTGTCCCTGAGATGGGAGGATCATTGGTGGTAATTTGGTGAGTTTATAATAATATAAGAAATAATAGTAATATTGGTGGTGGTATTATTATTATTATTATTATTATTATTATTATTATTATTATTATTATTATTATTATTATTATTATTATATTTATGATTATTTTTAATATTTGTAGTAATATTATTAATATGGAGAATATAATATTATTATTAATATAGTTATTATATTATTATGATTTTTGGTGTGAATATGATAATATAATGAATAATAGCAATATTGGTGGGGGTATTATTATTATTATTATATATTATTATATTTATTAGTATTATTAATATTATTATTATTTTGGTGAGATAATAATATTATTACTATTATTATTATTATTATTATTATTTTGGTGAGATAATAATATTATTATTATTATTATTAATAGTATTATTATGATTAGTATTATTAATATTAGTAATATTATATTAGTATTATTAATATTAAGATTATTATTATTAATATTATTTTATTATTAGTATTAATATAATTGTTATTATTATCATTAGTATTATTATTATTATAATTATAATTATTGTTGGGTGTATTACTATTATTATTATTATGTTTAATATTACTATAATATTACAATAGTATTGTATTATTATTATTATTATAATGATTATTATAATTATTATATTAAAATTATTATTGGGAATATTAGTGGTTGGAATAAGTAAAATATGAGGTGGAAGGTTATTGGGAAGTTAGAATGGAAATATGAAAAGTCATGATAGAAACCGTGAGGAAGGAAATATGAAGGGGTAGCAAGGAGATATTAGAAAAGTTGGAATAGAGAGAAAAGGGATTACCATAGATCGTGGGAAATTGGTGTGATAATAATAATAATAATAATAATAATAATAATAATAATAATAATAATAATAATAATAATAATAATAATAATAATAATAATAATAATAATAATAATAATAATAATAATAATAATAATAATAATAATAATAATAATAATAATAATAATAATAATAATAATAATAATATTAATAATGATAATAATAATATTATTATTATTATTATGTTATTTTTATTAGTTATTATTATTATTGGGATAGGAAATAAAAAGGAAAATAGAATATGAAGGGGTGGGGGAAGTATTAGAGAAAATAACACGATAGAAAGAGGGAAGAGAGAAAGAGCGATAGAAAGAGAGAAGAGGAAAGAACGAGAGAAGTGAGAAGAACGAAGGAAAAAGGGAACGAAGAACGGAAAGAAAAGAGGAGGCCAAGAGACCAAATCCAGGAAGAATTTATCGATCAACCGATTAACAAGGTAAGGGGGAGAAACTTGATTGGGAATGGTATATACATGTATAGGGTAGTGGGGATTCCTTAACCCCGTAGGAATGTATCGTTGATGAAGTTTTATATTGACATGCTATTGATTGTTGAGTTATGTTGATGTTGATGGATTGAAATATGTTGATTGTTGGTGAATTGTTGTTTTTGGTTAATTTGGCGTATAGGTTGGGTTTACGGTTTTAGGGAAGTTCTGTGTGACCTTTTTGATGTGTCGATAGATTGTTTAAGTGATGACTTTGGAATAATATGTATATGATGATGTACGGATGTTTGATGTTGCCATTGTTGATTGACTGTTGGTGTTGGTTTGGTTTGAGTAAGGTTCAGAGTAACTCTAAAGTGCCGGTAGTATGCCGTAATGTTGATCTGTAGTAGAATTATAGGAAGATTGATAAGCCTAATATGCATTGGTCGTAATACGGATAGTATAGGAAGTGGATGTTATAGAATAGGCTTGAATCGGAGAAGAGTGAGAATTCTGAACTGTGAGAACTTGAGAAGTCGCAGGCAACTCGCTAGCACTTCGCTTAGCGAGAAGGCAGCGAGCGTTCGCTAGGTGCTCGCCTAGCGAGTGAGGTAGCAAGTGAGTTCAGTAGGTTTTGTTTGCCTTCACGAGGAGGTTCGCTAAGCGAACAGGTAGCGAGTATTCGTTGGGTATTCACTGTGGCGAGTTGGATAGCGAATCATTACAGTAGCCACTGCTGTCATTCGCGAGGAGGTTCGCTAAGCGAACAGGTAGCGAGCATTCGCTGGGAGCTCGCCTAGCGAGGGTAAAGCGAGCGTAGCAGAATGTGGTTTTTCTATGCTGTTATGCTGTGTGCGCTAAGCGTGTAGTGCCCTTGGACTTTGTTGATTATAGGGGAGATGATTGAGTGTTATAGGGTGAGTACTCGGTGATAGTATGTGATTTCCGTTACTAATTATTTAAATGGATAATTAGTTGGTGTATGAATCATGCGGAGCATGGTGTAGTGATCAGTAGGATCGTGTATGCCCGAGTGGTGGGACGTGTTTATATCTTGGTGATAAAGTATGAACTTGTTTACTTGGTGATGGTACTCGTTTTCCTTGATATTATTGGGGAACAATTAGTTAACGTATATGTATGTAGTGATCAGTAGGATCGTGTGTTCCCGGGTGTTGGGATATGGTTATATATGGTGTTATAGTATGAATTTATTTACTATCTGATTGATTTATATGGTGTTGGTGTAATATATCTACACATATATGCATTGATGTATGATGATATGATCAGGAGGATCGTGTGCACTTAGTGTGCCTAAATATGATAGTTATGCATTGGTGTGTGCATATCATGGTGTTTTGGTGGGATGAATCATATCTCAGGAGGAGCGTAAGTGATTCATCCGTACTCCTTTGTGGAGAATGGTAGGGGATAGATCATGTCTCAGGAGGAGCGTAAGTGATCTATCCAGGTTCGATTGAATGAACCAATGAGTCGGTACCGCATGCATGGTGTTGAGTTGCATATTTGCATTATAATATGTTATATTGTAATTTGAACAGTAGGTTCGTTATATGGAGTTGTTGGGGTGAATATTGGTGTGTTGGTGTGTTTTACTACCTTGTTTACATGTATTACATTACCAATATATTTTTGATCATGTTTTCTCACCCCTTGGTTGTTGTTGTGTCTGTGCTTCTCCGGAAGTACAGATAATCCAGGTACTTAGATAGCTTGGATGGTGGTGTGCCAGTCGAGTCTAGGATGCTCTGATACGTAACACGGGATATGGGTGTTTTAATTGTTTTATGTCAAACTTGTTGTAATCCTGTGACGTATCACTTTTTTTGTGAATTATAATAATAAAGATTTTACGAAATTTGGCGGATGGCCGAGAATGTTGGAATAATGTTTTCCGCTGTATTATTTTTGAGAATAATTAATAAAGTATTTTTATAAAAATTTGGTGATGTGATATCCCACTATTTTGGTGAAAACTCTAATGTTTATTTATAATGTTTATATTTTATTTAATTTGGGAAGTGGGGTGTTACAGTGTCTACTGTTGCTGAAGTGACCTATAGCCTGCCGCCAGGTTTTCCATGTGGAATGCCTCCTCATTTCACTCCTGCTGGCTATCGCCCACCTGTTCCTGAGTTCCCTGTCATGACCGCTGCTCAAGCTGTCCCTACCACTGCTGCCGTAATGACCACCGCACTGCCACATGTGAACGTTACTCCATGTATTCTGGACGAGCCAATTTACCATGGGTCTCCAACTGAAACTGTGGGTTTTTAAGAAAGGATGGATGATTTTCAGGATCAGTTTTCTGAGATTCAGAAAGAATTGAAAGCCCTTCGTGGAAAGGATTTGTTTGGAAAGAGTGCTTCTGACTTGTGTTTGGTTCCGAATGTCAAGGTTCCGCCGAAATTCAAGGTCCCTGATTTTCAGAAATACAAAGGAAATACTTGCCCTCAGAGTCATCTCATCATATATGCCAAAAAGATGTCGGCACAAACTGACAATGATCAATTGCTCATCCACTACTTCCAGGACAGTCTGACAGGCGCTGCGCTCAAATGGTATATGGGTCCGGATAGTGCGAAGATTCGATCTTTCAACGATCTAGGCGGGGCCTTCATCAAGAAGTACAAATATAACGTAGACATGGCTCCTGACCGATATCAGTTGAGGGCCATGATGCAGAAGGATAAAGAGAACTTTAAGGAATATGCTCAACATTGGCGTGAGTTGGCCGCGCAGGTAACTCCGCCATTGGAGGAAAGGGAAATGACCAAGATTTTTCTGAAAACCCTTGGTCCTTTCTTTTATGAGAAAATGGTAGCAAGCACACCCAACGACTTCACCAAAATGGTGAATATGGGAATGCGTTTGGAGGAGGGAGTCCGAGAAGGAAGATTGATCAAAGAAGAGAATGCTCCTAGCAGTGCTAAGAAATACAGAAGTGGTTTTATGAAGAAAAGGGAAAAGGAAGTGAATGTTGTACAAGAAGGAAGACCCAGAAAAAGGTATTCACCATTGTATCAGGTTGCAGTAGTATCGCCAATTTTCAATGCTCCAGCCTATCAACCATAACAAAGGCCACAATCTCCTCAATAGAATCGATCATTCAATAATCAGGGTCGTGTATACAGGAATATAAACTTTTATCCCATCCCTATGACATACACTGATTTTTCCCAGTGTTGATCCATAAAGGTCACATTCAGACAAAAGCTCCACCCGAGGTTCCTAAGAATCCTCCTCCTTACTATAAAGCTGACAAATTTTGCCTTTACCATCAGGAAGCTCCAGGTCATGACATTGAGAGTTGTTTTGGTATGAAAGGAGACGTCCAGAGGCTCATTAAGTGCGGAATCTTGTCCTTTAAGGATTCCAAACCTAACGTGCAGGACAATCCATTGCCTCTGCATGGTTCACCCTTCGTAAACATGATTCAAAGTTACCCAGAAGAAAGTGATCAGGAAGTTTCAGACAAGAAGATTGGAGAGGTATGTGTTATAGTGCCCCACTTCAAGGAAGTAGAACGTATTGAAATCACGTATAACAGTAGAAAGCCGATCGTTACTCCCCTAGTAATCAATGTGCCAGGACCCGTCCCTTACATTTCTAGTAAGGCTATCCCGTACCGGTATAACGCTACGATGTTGGAAAATGGAAAGGAGGTACCTTTACCTACTTTGCCTTCGGTTGTTAATATCACGGATGTCAGTAGAGTAACCAGAAGTGGCCGAGTTTACCCTTCAATGCCTTCAAAAGACAAAGGGATCTCAGTAGAGCAACCGAGTTTGAAGGACCCAATTATGGATCAATCTGGTGGATCCAACTTGTCCAAACAGGACGAAGTGCTGAAAGTAATCAACAGAAGTGAATATAAAGTTGCGGATCAGCTTCTGCAAACCCCATCTAGGATCTCCGTTTTGCAGTTGCTAATGAGTTCTGAGGCACACAGTGAAGCGATCCAAAAGATATTGGAGCAAGCATATGTAGAACAAGACGTTACAATAGAGAAATTTGATAAAATCATCGGCAATATTACTGCATGTGAAAATCTCGATTTTAATGAGGAATACCTCCTAGAGGAAGGAAAGAACCATAATATGGCCTTGCATATTTCTGTGAATTGTGGGAACGACTCTTTGTCCAGTGTATTGGTTGACACTGGTTCCTCTCTGAATGTGATGCCAAGAGCCACTTTATCCAAGTTACCTTATCAGGGACCGCCGATGAGGCCCAGTCATGTCATCGTCAAATCTTTTGATGGATCTAGAAAGGCGGTACTTGGTGAAGTAGATCTACCAATGACCATCGGTTTGCAGACTTTCATGATCACATTCCAAATCATGGACATTCGCGCTGCCTATAGCTGTTTGTTAGAGAGGCGGTGGATACATGAAACTGGGGCAGTTACCTCCACCCTGCACCAGAAACTGAAGTATGCTTTTGAAGGCAAGACGGTTACAGTTTGTGGAGAACGAGCTTTAGTGGTGAGCCATCTGTCATCATTTTCATATGTTGAAGCTGAAGAAGAGGTTGGTACGCAGTTCCAGGCTTTATCTATTATAGACAATAATGTTCAGAAACCCAGAGTACCCATGTCATCGTTCAAGGATGTGCAGCAGGTTGTGAGCGGTGGTTCTCAGACAGGTTGGGGCAAAATGTTGTTTTTGCCAGAGAATAAGAACAAGAAAGGTCTTGGTTTTTCCAGTGGGTCTGCTCAACAGGTCATCAGAAATCAGGAGTTCCCGCCGATCAACAAAGTGTTCCGTAGTGTAGGGGTCATCCACCCTCCTCATATCAACGCCGTGTCCGAAGACGAGTCTGAAGGCTACATATCAGATGGTTCCGCAAGTCTCTCTATTCCATTTGAAGATTATGAGCCCTATATGGAAGATCCGGGTTATGTCTCAGATGACTTTGATTATAGTTTTGGAGTCTATGTTGTTACTGAAGGAGATTCTGATGAAGATGTTCCAGATTTTATGACTCCGGGACTTTCGGTTAAAAATTGGAGTGTGGTTGATGCCCCTGCTGTGATTCATATGTCAAAGTAAACATTTGTTTTTTTAAAATTTTTCGCTCTGCCCAAGGCAAAAATGTCTTGTGTGGGCTTGCTTTTAATAATCCCCTTTGCTCTGCCCAAGGCAAAGGTGACCCTGTTGGGCATTTCCTTGTTCGGATTTTGCTATCATCAATAAACTTTTTGTTTCCATTTGTGCGTTATTTTTACCTTTCTTTATTTATTGTTACTATGTTGGAAAATAATAATAAGTAGCATCTCGCATACACACACTTTCCACTTTATAAAACTAAATAAAATAATATCACATGCGCAGATTGCTACACCTATTACATCCCAGGAATAGTGACCCTCTTCCTTCGCCGAACTTCGAATTCCTTGTATTTAAGGCCGAAGACGAAAAAGACGATATTCCAGAAGAGATCTCCAAACTGCTTGAGAAAGAAGAAAAGGCTATCCAACCTCATCAAGAGCCAGTGGAAGTAATCAATTTGGGAATAGAAGAAATCTGTAGGGAAGTGAAAATTGGAGCTCTGCTCAAGCCGGATGTGAAAGAGCGGTTGATTGAGTTGCTCAAAGAGTTTGTCGACGTGTTCGCCTATTCCTATCAAGACATGGCTGGATTGGATACTGCCATAGTTGAACATCTTCTGTCGTTGAAACCAGATTGCCCACCAGTTAAATAGAAACTCAGAAGAACTCGACCCGATATGGCTCTGAAGATCAAGGAGGAGGTACAGAAACAGATTGATGCAGGTTTTCTTGTCACTACCGAGTATCCGCTTTGGTTAGCCAACATTGTGCCCGTTCCGAAGAAAGACAGAAAAGTCCGTATGTGTATGGATTACAGGGATCTGAATAAGGCCTGTCCGAAGGATGACTTTCCGTTACCTCACATTGACATTTTGGTTGACAGTACTGCGAGATATGAAATCTTCTCTTTTATGGATGGATTTTCAGGATACAATCAGATCAGAATGGCTCCCGAAGACAGAGAAAAGATGTCGTTCATCACTCCATGGGGCACCTTTTGCTATAGAGTTATGCCATTTGGATTGAAGAATGCTGGGGCAACGTATCAGAGGGCTATGACTACTTTGTTCCATGATATGATGCACAAAGAGATCGAAGTTTACGTGGACGATATGATAGCTAAGTCAAAGACCGAAGATGATCATGTCAGGCATTTGTTGAAACTGTTTGGTCGATTGAGAGAATACAAGCTCCGTTTGAATCCCAACAAGTGCACGTTTGGAGTACGATCAGGGAAATTATTGGGTTTCATTGTCATCCAGAGGGGTATTGAAGTGGATCCCGATAAGGTGAAAGCTATTCAGGAAATGCCAGCTCCGTCTACAGAGAAACAAGTCAGAGGATTCTTAGGACATTTGAACTACATCTCCCGATTTATATCTCATATGACTGCAACGTGTAAGCCAATCTTTAAACTCTTGAGGAAAGAACAAGGGTATGTTTGGACTGAAGATTGTTAGAAGGCTTTCGATAGCATCAAAGAGTATTTGCTTGAACCACATATTCTGATAACGCCAGTGGAAGGACGACCTTTGATCATGTATTTGACTGTGTTGGAAGACTCGATGGGTTGTATGCTCGGTCAGCAAGATGAAACAGAAAAGCAAGATCATGTCACCTATTACCTGAGCAAGAAGTTTACAGACTGTGAAACAAGGTATACCATGTTAGAGAAGACTTGTTGCGCTTTGGCATGGGCCGCTAAACGTCTGCGCCAGTACATGTTAAATCATACCACTTGGTTAGTGTCGAAGATGGATCCTATCAAGTATATCTTTGAGAAGCCTGCATTGACTGGGAGAATCGCCAGATGGCAGATGTTGTTATCCGAATATGACATCGAGTACCATACCCAGAAAGCCATTAGAGGAAGTATTTTGGCTGATGATTTCCTAGACGAAGAGGTTATGTATTTGAAAATGAAGGATTGTGAAGAACCTCTGCCAGATGAAGGACCCGAGCCCGATTCTTAGTGGGTTTTAATCTTTGATGGAGCTGCCAACGCTCATGGGAGAGGAATAGGCGCGATTATTGTGACTCCTCATGGGTCTCATATTCCGTTTACCTCTAGGTTAACGTTCAAGTGTACCAACAATGAAGCCGAGTATGAAGCATGTATTATGGGCCTTTGAGGAGGCAGTGGACTTAAGAATTAAGAATTTGGATGTGTTCGGCGATTCTGCTGTAGTCATTTATCAAATTACAGGAGAGTGGGTAACTCGGCAGGATAATTTGGTCCAGTATAGAGATTATGCAAGAAGACTGTTACCTTTCTTTGACAGGGTCGATTTCTACCATGTTCCTCGAGATGAGAATACGATGGCAGATGCATTAGCAACTTTGGCCTCCATGATTGTGGTAAACTTTTAGAATGATTGTCCCCGGATTGAGGTAAGACGTCTTGACAGACCTGCTTACGTTTTTGCCATCGAGAGTGTTGAGGATGGCAAACCTTGGTATTATGACATTGAAGTATTTCTCAGAACATAGGAGTATCCTTTGGGAGCTGTTGCACCCTAAAATTTGACCAACCGGGTCTCGTATCTGGCTCGATGTTTCGACGCATAATCGCATTCGCATCTGCATATTGCATACAGTGCATTTCTCATTTGTTTTGATTTTATCAGGGATCACAGCTCTCGTCTCGTGTTTCAGGTGGTTTTATCAGTTCAGATAGGTAGAATCATATTTCCGGCTATTTTGGTGCGCTCTCGCAGTATTTTGTGTCGTTCGGTGCTTATTTTGTTCCTCTGGAAATTATTGTGATTTTTCCGGATTTTATTGGCCATTTTTAGATTTTTAATAGCTTTTAAATCATTTTTAGAATATTAATAGGATTTTTAATAGTTTTAATTCTTTTAAATAGATTTTTAATCATTTTAGGAGTTAATAGATTTTTTAGGATAATATAGAATTTTTAGAATATTAATTGATTTTTGAATATTTTCTTTTAAATAGTATAGAATTTAATAGTTTTTTTTAATATAGAAATAGATAGATTTTTTAGATATTATAGAATAATATAGAGTTTTCTTTTAATAGATTTTCTCTTATTAAATAAATAGTTTTTGTTAATAGGAATTAAATGTTTTAATTTTAGATATAGTTTTTTTTCATAGAATTTAATATAGCTTTATTAGAGATTTATTAGAGTTTTTTTTAATTAGGGTTTAATTGAGATTAATCATTAGTTAGTTAGGGTTAATCACTTTAGTCTTAATCATTTAGTTTAACCATGTTTGTCTTATGCAGTTTTTGGTTTCTATTTTTCGTTGGGCCCATATCATCAGTGCAAGGCCCAAATTCGCAGTTTTTGTCCAAAAGGTCCAGCAGCGTCCAGCATTTTCCAGATCGTTCCAGAAGCATCCAGAAGCTCTCAGTGGTATATAGTTTCAGTAACACGTGTACGCACGAGGAGGGCCCCACGTTTTTCACACTCATCACGCCACACCTCACCTCAATTCTCTCTCTCAGCCTCACACGCGTGAACCATGCATCCACTCTTCCCACTCACATTGCCACGCACAGGCCACGTGGCGTGCATGCAGCCCTTGCCTCCACTACCTCCCCCACGTGTCTCCACCACAGCCTCCCGCCTGAAAACCCCTCCGACCGGCATGCATGGCCGGCGGCCACCGCACCCCTCACCGGAAACCCACCAAAAACCCAGAACTCCGATCACCAACCTTCATCTTCCTCCCCAAGATTCATCATCCTCAACCCAGAAAAGCCAGAAAATTCCAGAAATCAACATTCATCTCCTACCTCCGATCCTCCTCCGATCCTCATCCGTTTCCAGAAAACTCCCCAGATCCAAGAATCTTCAACAACTCTCTACGATCCTCGTCTGTTCTTCTTCATCCAAGATTTACCACGCGTATCAGATCCAACCTCGTTCAGAAAATCGTATTATCAGAGAACACGAAGATGTCCTGGATCTTCATGAGGGTCCCATCGCAACCCTCATCAAACTTCAATGCTCTTTTCAAATCCGTCACCAAGAATACCTTCAGATCATCATCCTCGAATCAAATAACCTCTAGATCTGCGAAGATCTTTGAGGATCTTCATCCATGGCGCTTCTTCAAGACGCGTCAATCTTCAACAATCGGTGAAGTTGTGAAGGAGGAAGGTTTGAGAGGAAAGATTGAAGGAGAAGAGGCTGAGAGATGATGAAGGTAAGGGAACGGTTGGTGACGGTGCGGAGAAGAGGGAAGAAGAAGCTAGGGCTCAGGGAGAAAGAGAGGAAGACGGCGGCGGCGGAAAGGGGAAAGTCTAGGGTTTTTGGTTGTTCTGAGAGTGAAAGGAGAAGGAGAGGAAGAGATTGGGTTGGATCCAGGCCCAATCATTTTTTGGTGCTACACCCCTCATTTTTTTTCTGCCACGAAGTGGGCCTCAGGCCCAACGAGAACCTCTTGCCAGCACACACCCTGATCACATCCGCACCCCCCTGGTCCTGTATTCTCTTGGTAAATTTGGGTTGGGCTTAGGCTGTTGCTTTTGTTTTGTTTCTGCATATCCCTTGTAGCAGTGTACCCCCTCCCCTTTTTTTGTATTTTCCATTTCTTTCTTTTGTTTAAAGTATATTGAGAAAAGGAAAATATGAAAAAAAAGAATAAAAGAGAAAATCTTTGTGAAAAAGAAAAGATTATAAGAAAAAGAAAATAGAGAGAAAAATATTATGAGAAAAAGAAATATTAGAAAAAGAAAAAGAAATAAAAGAAAGAGGAGAAAAAAATAGAGAAAAAAATAGAGAAAAATAAAGAGAAAAATATATTGAAAAAGGAGAGAAAATATTGTGAAAAAATACATAGAAAAATATAGAAAAATATATGAAGATATTTTGAAAAAGAAAAGAAGGAAAGAGAGGAAAAAATATTAGTGTAGACTTAATATTTTTTAAAGTACATTTTCTTTTAGGATATATTTTCATAGAAATTATTTTACCATTTTAGGATAGTTTAGAAGTCCACTTGTTAGGGGACTATTTTCCATTCGACTTTTCAGGATAGAATAGGACAATATTTTCTAGGAGATTTATTTTTCAGTATTCAATCATTGTAATCATTTTTCAGAATGTTAATAAAACGAGATTTGCGCTGTGGTCCCGAAGTAGCCGAACTACAGCTGCTCTGATTTCTCGTACCGGACGAGAATATGTAGGCATAGGATGCGATATCCTAGCGAGCACACTAACAACTGACTTTTGTTCTCTCACTGCTGTGCGATCGAGACTTTCCCGCTGACGACTAATTGTACCCTTTTTTTTTCTCTCTTGCCCGAGTGCATTTGAGACCAAGCCATAGTTTTGCCCATAGGTTCCCGACCCTGTGAAACCAGTTGTTTTTCTCACTGCTGTGTGAGAATGTTTGTTTAGCCGTAGTTAGCCTGAACTACGTAAAGCTATGATCTTCCATACAGTGTGGAAGTACGTAGGCACAAGACGCGAGGTCTTGGCGAGCCAATTTTCCCTGTAGTCCCGAACTACGTTGACTCTGACTTTCTCTCCTGAGAATACGTAGGCATAGAGTGCGACGCTCTATCGAGTCAATTCCCTTCCGTTTAGATTTAGCAGCCGTAGATAGATTGTTTTGCATCCTTTAGACAACCCAAGCAAGCGTGGATCCCGTCGAGTACGACGGACGTAAGGGGTGCTAATACCTTCCCCTTGCGTAACCGACTCCCGAACCCAGGTTTTGGTTGCGATGACCATACCTTTCCCCGTTTTTTGCGAGGTTTACTTCGAGCGTTTCCTTTCCCGCTCTGAGGGATAAATAACGCACGGTGGCGACTCTTCTGTCAGCCGGCGCCGATTTTCGCAGTAGCGACAGCTGGCGACTCTGCTGGGGAATGCGATAGTTCCCCATGCATGTGGGATCCAACGTCCCCTAAGAGAGTCAATCCTAGCGCTTGTTTGCTTGTCTATTTGGGGCTTATTTATCGATATTATCTGTTGCTATCGGGGTGTTACGGGTGTTCTATGATTAAGTGATAAGCCGGACCTGGGCTTGAGTATGCACCTAGATATAGTTGCGGAGAAGTAGTAGACGAACCTGTCTGCTGAGCAGGCACAGTTCCCTACGACGAAAATCTGCGCTCGGACGAGGTTCTCGCAGAGGTGCTCCTTTCCGGTCCTGAGGATCTGAGGGGAGTCCAGACGTGAGGATTGTCGACTCTGGGAACCGATCATTTGGGAAGTTAGCTAAGTGAGGCCTCTTCATGAGATGACGATGCCACTCCTTCTGGGAATCGTATCATTCCTCATGAAAGTCTGTGACGCTGACGACCGCATAGGATGCCCGTACCTTGCCAGATATAGGTCCACACCTGTGAGTGGGGGGGTTTTTTTTGTGCAGGAAACTTGACTTCCAACCTGCCCGTTATTCTGGTCTTCTCTTCAGAGCAAACCGTACTCCGTCAGCAGTGCAGCAGTATTTAGATTGTGTGGGGGTTGTGATCCCGTGTTTGTTGCATTGCATTGCATTTGCATAGGCATCTTCGCATCATATTGCATACCATTCGCACAGCTAGTCAGAGCTCTTATCCAGCCGTTATTTTGATTCTGAAGGTGAGTGTTGAAGACGACCAAGAGGTTGAAGCAGATTTAAAGCAGATTTGATCAGAGTCAAGCAGTGAAGTCAGCTGACAGTTGTTGGTAGCTATGTCAGAGAGCAGCTTCCAGTTTGTTGATACCTTGTCAGGTTTCACCGTGACGTCCAATCCTCTGTATGGATCTCCGCACGACGAAGACTTTCCGCAAGTGAACAACCTTACTGCAGCTCAGCTTGTGCAGCCATCTGTTGAAGACCAAGGTCTGCGTGAGCAGTTTGTTGTCCAAGGTGAACGTTCTCCTTCTGTTGATGTCTCAGACTACCAGGGTTTTGCCTTCCCTGTGCCAAAGCCCCGAAGAGAGGTCCCAACAGCAAAGAATGAAGACCCATTAGCTCCCGTGTATGCCGAAAGATTTCGCGCATTAGATGAGAGATTCAAAGCCTTGAAAGGTAAAGACGCTGTTACTCCTAGTGCTTGCAGATATGTGTCTGGTTCCTGGCCTAATGTTACCTCCGAAGTTCAGAATGCCGAGGTTTGAAAGGTACAAAGGAGATAGTTGCCCGAAGCAGCATTTGGTGATGTTCTGCCGAAGAATGACTTCGTTTGTGCACAATGACAAGCTGATGATTCATTGCTTTCAAGATAGTCTGACTAGGGCACCTCTGAGTTGGTATATGCAGTTAGAGCGTGATCAGATCCGATCATGGATGGACTTAGCCAATGCCTTTCTGAAGCAGTACGACTATAATCTTGACGAAGCTCCTACCTCGCGTGCAACTGCAAGAATTGTCTCAAGGGAACAATGAAATCTTTCAGAAAGTATGTTCAGAGATGGAGAGAATTTGCTGGTAGAGTGCAACCCACCGCTCCTAGACCAAGAGCTGAAAGGCATGTTCGTAAACTCCTTGCAGAGCCCGTACTTCGAAAGAATGCTTGGAACCGCACCAAATTTCTCTGAGTTGGTAAGGACGGGAGAGCGCATCGAGTATGGTGTAAGGACTGGAAGAATCCTGAATGTTTCAAGAGGTCAGGCCAGTGAAACTGAATCTCTCTATAGCTCTCAATCTGAAGATGAAACTATGATCAATGCGGTCCTGACAGATGTTGGATATCCTCAAGTCGAATCGGTGAAATCTGTTGGTTCTCCGTCTTCTCAGCGGTCAGTATCTTCTGTGTCTCGTTATTCTGGACAGACAACTGTGCCTGGGGCACCCCATCAGGAATCTTATGTCGCTTCCATTGCAAAGCAGCGAACTCGTGGTCGAGGTTATCAGAATCAGCGTCAGAATCAGAACCGACCTCGTAACAACTTGGAATGAAGGAACGCTCCTTTCCACCCAGTGCCTATGTCGTACAGCCAGTTGTTACCATCTTTGATCCAGAAGTCTTTGGTGGAACCGAAAGCTCCTCAAGCCAGTTCCAGAACCTTACCCTCCTGGGTATAATCCCCACGTTCAGTGTGGTTATCATGGTGGCTCTCCGGGGCATTCAACGGAAGATTGTAAAGCATTTTCAGGCGAAGGTACAACAGTTGATTGATCAGGATCGCATTTCCTTTCGAGAAGGATTTCTGTTTGTTCATCCCAACCGCTCAGCTGGCTAAGCTCGTAGATTCGGAGGGTATTCCCCAGCAAAAGCCAGTGATTCAGACGGGCAGGCGCCTCAGCATTGGCAGTCCTCAGGCTTTTATATCATTTGCATTTGTAGTTTCTTTTTCTGTTAGTTACTACCTGCTTTAAACATTGTATGTTTCGAATGGTGATAGTAATAAAGTGACTATGCATTTTTCTGAATTAATCATGTCGCTGTCGCTCATTTACCGCATTGCACTGACACTTGCATTTTATTCACTCCATTTTATCGCTGTGACTAGCAAAGATTGGAGGGAGGATGATGAAACTGAAACTCATAACCGATGATCGTATGCTTTCAGATAAGACCGTACCGATGACGTACAAGGCATTGTTTCAAATTCCCCAAACACTGGAGATATAAGGAGTTAGTTCCCTTGTTAACCACTTCGAGCCGAGAAGTAGGAATTTCTTTCGGACTTTTTAACCCTTACATCTTAACCCGGGGCAGGGTAGTTGTCAGTTAGCTTGACCAAGCATTCAAGTCTTACAGAGGAGTGTTGTCTTTCCAGGACCAAACAGTTTATACTACAGAAGTCAAACCTCACCAATCAGGAGTGAGACAGTTACAATCCTTTCGGAGCAATCAAGACAACCAGTGTCACACGACTTTGTTCCAAAAGAAAGAAGAAAGAAAGCCCGCTAAGTAAAAAGAAAGAAAAGCTGAGAAAGCTAATACTTAGGCAAAAATCAGGGCATCCCGCTGGACTTCAAAGAAATCGAAAGAATCGAAAAGGAACTCGAAAGGAGTCAATCCAGGCAAAAATTAGGGAATCAAAAGAACGAAAAAGAGGGGATATCAAAAAAAAATTTTCCCCCAGAAAATCACAAAGTCGTGTACACAGACACCGAAAGCGAAGAATGAGTAGCTATCACTCTAGAAGAAAAGCTTGTGAATTCCTTAACTGTGGGTCCTTACCATTCAGCATACCTCTCGAGGAGGCAAGTGCTTGTGCCAGGTTAACTGAACCTTTAGGATCGGAGATCATCACGTAGAAGGGGTGGGTACAAATCAAATTTGAGCCAAATATCCTTTGTTTCACGAACCGTGAACCCGACCACGATACAACCCTTAAAAGACCTAATTGAGGTAGGGTTAGTCTGAAGCGCATTACGATAAGGTTGAGTAACCTGACTCCTTTTTGACTTGCTAGTCACATCCTTGTTGTATTTTCACTGACCACGTAAGCACTACGTTCGAACTTTGGTTCATTCGTCACTCACAATCATATGCATGTAAATGAGTGACAGCTCAAAATTTTTTCAAAATCTGCATAACCATTGCATTAAGATTACCATTCGTAGACAGACGATTTTTAATTGCAGGTTAGTAGTTGGCATGAAGAAATTCCAGCAGGAATAATCAAGCAGGACTGAGTAATTCAGCAGTTTAAACCAGAATGGTGTATGTTGGGAATACCTGTGAATCAGGGGCATTGACTTCCAGTGAGTTCGGAATCAGCTAGTCTGAGGACGAGTCCCGAAGCTTCAGTTGATCAGGGGCAGTTTATTTGAGAAGCAATTGATCAGAAATGAGTCTTCTCGAGAGCCAATCAGGGGCAATTATACAGAATGCTGAGATCTGAAAGCAGATACTTCCAATGGATAATCAGATCGGGTTAAGTCGCTAGAACGCTCATTCAGGGCAAGTCAGTTCAGAGGATGTTGAAATCAACTGAGTTGTTAGGTGTTTAATTGGAGATTGAATTCTTTGTCGTGCAGATACCGGGGCAAATATTCTCGAAGTCGTCTCATAGCAAGCTGTTCAGAGCAAGTATTCCCAAGAGTTAGATTGGGGCAAGTTGAATTGTACTGGGGCAAGTTGTGCAAGCCAGTCTTTTTATCCCCAAGCTGAGTGTACTGGGGCAAGTTGTTCAAACCAGCCTGTTTATCCCCTGCCGGAGTTGAGTATCGGGGGATCATGTCATTACCCTTATCAAAAACCTCCTAAGAAGGCCTTGCTGTCGTTGGATCATTATCCTACAGGTCTAAACCTGTTACGTGTCAGTAACCAGTCGTCTCCAAAGTCCAGTTCTCGCCTGGCAAACCGGTAACCAGTTCTCGTCTGGCCCACCCTTCCGTAAGCATCAGTTCCCGTCTGGTGCAGTTTATTGTAAGCATCAGTTCTCGTCTGGTGCAGTTTATTGAGTAACCAGTTCTCGTCTGATCATCGTGTGTTTTAACCTATGTGTTTATACCAGTTCTCATCTGATGTACGTCAGCTTTCAGCCAGTTCTCGCCTGGTTGTCTATCCAGTCAGCCCGTCTGATGTCCAAACCAAATCAATTCCCGTCTGATATCCAGAACCCGTAAGTCAGTTCTCGTTTGACAACCTAACATGTTTCGCTATCAGCTCTCGTTTGGTAGGTCCACCCCTGAATGCTAGTTCTCGTCTATGTATTTTCCATATCTTCCACTGTGTACATAATCCGTGTTTATCCTAAACCAGAAAGAAAACAAAAACCTAAAGGTATCTGACACAGTATTTCCCAATGACCCGCATGTTGTCATGTTCCCCGGTACGAAGCTCGACGGATGCCAGCGCTCCGAGTAATGTTTGAATTCCTTGTGGATGTTGTTAAATCAGAATTGCCACTCTTCAGCAGATGAAAGTTGCTTATTATCCCCGGAAAAGTCGAGGTCGTAACTTTACCCCCGTATCAGAGTAGGACCAGAAGGATCCTCAGCAGATCAAGATCGACATCATTGATAGTAAGGGCATTTCCAGCAGTGTGCTGCGCGCAATCAATCCCAGTTTGGGTCATTCCCCGTAGAGTACAATCAGTTGCCAATGGTTTGAAGAGAGCATCCCCAAGCAGAGTTGTTCTTTTTCTCCCCAGTGAAGTCTCCAAGCAGGGTTACCTTTTCATTTCTCCAGCAGGACGTTCATCCCCAGTGGATTTGATTTCCCGTTCTCCAGCATTTATTTTGCTGAGATGATCCTGTGACTTCAGTTCATCCCAGTAGAGTTGGCATTGCCTTCGGCATTTATTTTGCCAAGCGGTTTTCAAGCCTGGTGTTCTCTGGCAGCTCGAGCCTGCATTAGCATTGTGCATGACTACATAGCATTTAACACTGCATAGCATTTAACATTGCATAAGCATTGTACATGATTGCACAACATTTAGCATAAACGCATAGCATTCCCACTGTGTGGGGCATGGCGCAGAAGCATACGCATCATAAGCATGATCCAGGTTACTATCATTCTTGTTTTACAGGTGTTCCACCAAAAGACCAGTTGCTCAGGATGATGCCTGATATTCTCCCCAACGAGGTCGCTTTCTTAAGATGATTCTCAAAGGACCCCGGTGTAATCCCCGCAGTCGCTCGCTCAAGATGATTTTTGAGATCCCCAGCGAAGTCATCAGTTCAAGACGATTCTTGAATTCCTCAGCAGAGCCGTTTTGCTTAAGAAGATTCTTAAGACCTCAGTACAGCTTCCCGAGTTGTTCGCCTAGTATGATGCTTGAGCTCCCCAGTAGCGTTCCCAGCAAGAGTTGCCCAGGAGGATTCCTGGAATACCCAGCAGAATAAAGTCTCTAGAAAGGTCAGCAGTTCGAGATGATTCTTGAAGGTGCCCGACGGATTTGTTTGTTCAAGATGATTCTTGAAGTCCTTAGCAGCGTGATATGTCTGCTCCAACAGTGATGTCTAATCTGAAGATTGATTTTGCAAACGCCTGAAGGCGGTATCTTGCAAACGCCTGAAGGCGGTATCAGAAGGTTCCTGTGAGTTCAGACTTCCTTGTTGATGAATCAACGTGTGGCTGAAGACAAGATTCCAAGCTCAGGTTTCGTACCTTTGGATATGTTTGATTCCAAGCTCAGGTTTCGTACCTTTGGATATGTTCCATTCCAAGCTCAGGTTTCGTACCTTTGGATATGTTCGCCTCCAAGCTCAGGTTTCGTACCTTTGGATATGTTTGCCTCCAATATTAGGATGTGTACCGTGGAAGTGTTTGTTTCCATCCCAAGCTCAGGTTTTGTACCTTTGAGATGTATACTTCGGATTCCCGGACCGGGTTTGTGTCCAGCGGCGAGGTTGAAGGTTTGTTTGACGGCGAGGTCAGACTCTTTAAATCCCCGGCAGAGATGATGTTTGTACGACGGCGATGTCGAGTGTCTCTCAGAGCGATGTTTGTTTCCGACGGCGATGTCAGATTCAGTTTTCCAGCGGCGATGTTGGGCATGTCAAGGTGATCCAGTCTTCTGACGGCGATGTTAGGTGATGCAGATCCTTTAGTTCTCCAGCGGCGATACGGGGTATTTTGATTGTCTGAAGGCAATATCAGAAGAATTTAATGTGGATAACTGACGGCGATGTCAGATCGGTATTTCTCCAGATAGTTGCCGTGCAGCTATTACTCCAGTGTTCGACAAGTTGAGCAGTTGGCAAATTTTCGGGTTTACCGGTATTCAACCGCCTCGCACCTTGATTGGCCGAGAGCCGTTCGCTTCTCACCCATTCAGGTCCAAGCCGCTTGAATAGGGGCAGCTGTTGCACCCTAAAATTTGACCAACCGGGTCTCGTATCTGGCTCGATGTTTCGACGCATAATCGCATTCGCATCTGCATATTGCATACAGTGCATTTCTCATTTGTTTGATTTTATCAGGGATCACAGCTCTCGTCTCGTGTTTCAGGTGGTATTATCAGTTCAGATAGGTAGAATCATATTTCCGGCTATTTTGGTGCGCTCTCGCAGTGTTTTGTGTCGTTCGGTGCTTATTTTGTTCCTCTGGGAATTATTGTGATTTTTCCGGATTTATTGGCCATTTTTAGATTTTTAATAGCTTTTAAATCATTTTAGAATATTAATAGGATTTTTAATAGTTTTAATTCTTTTAAATAGATTTTTAATCATTTTAGGAGTTAATAGATTTTTTAGGATAATATAGAATTTTTAGAATATTAATTGATTTTTGAATATTTTCTTTTAAATAGTATAGAATTTAATAGTTTTTTTTTATAGATTTTTTAGATATTATAGAATAATATAGAGTTTTCTTTTAATAGATTTTCTCTTATTAAATAAATAGTTTTTGTTAATAGGAATTAAATGTTTTAATTTTAAATATAGTTTTTTTCATAGAATTTAATATAGCTTTATTAGAGATTTATTAGAGTTTTTTTTAATTAGGGTTTAATTGAGATTAATCATTAGTTAGTTAGGGTTAATCACTTTAGTCTTAATCATTTAGTTTAACCATGTTTGTCTTATGCAGTTTTTGGTTTCTATTTTTCGTTGGGCCCATATCATCAGTGCAAGGCCCAAATTCGCAGTTTTTGTCCAAAAGGTCCAGCAGCGTCCAGCATTTTCCAGATCGTTCCAGAAGCATCCAGAAGCTCTCAGTGGTATATAGTTTCAGTAACACGTGTACGCACGAGGAGGGCCCCACGTTTTTCACACTCATCACGCCACACCTCACCTCAATTCTCTCTCTCAGCCTCACACGCGTGAACCATGCATCCACTCTTCCCACTCACATTGCCACGCACAGGCCACGTGGCGTGCATGCAGCCCTTGCCTCCACTACCTCCCCCACGTGTCTCCACCACAGCCTCCCGCCTGAAAACCCCTCCGACCGGCATGCATGGCCGGCGACCACCGCACCCCTCACCGGAAACCCACCAAAAACCCAGAACTCCGATCACCAACCTTCATCTTCCTCCCCAAGATTCATCATCCTCAACCCAGAAAAGCCAGAAAATTCTAGAAATCAACATTCATCTCCTACCTCCGATCCTCCTCCGATCCTCATCCGTTTCCAGAAAACTCCCCAGATCCAAGAATCTTCAACAACTCTCTACGATCCTCGTCTGTTCTTCTTCATCCAAGATTTACCACGCGTATCAGATCCAACCTCGTTCAGAAAATCGTATTATCAGAGAACACGAAGATGTCCTGGATCTTCATGAGGGTCCCATCGCAACCCTCATCAAACTTCAATGCTCTTTTCAAATCCGTCACCAAGAATACCTTCAGATCATCATCCTCGAATCAAATAACCTCTAGATCTGCGAAGATCTTTGAGGATCTTCATCCATGGCGCTTCTTCAAGACGCGTCAATCTTCAACAATCGGTGAAGTTGTGAAGGAGGAAGGTTTGAGAGGAAAGATTGAAGGAGAAGAGGCTGAGAGATGATGAAGGTAAGGGAACGGTTGGTGACGGTGCGGAGAAGAGGGAAGAAGAAGCTAGGGCTCAGGGAGAAAGAGAGGAAGACGACGGCGGCGGAAAGGGGAAAGTCTAGGGTTTTTGGTTGTTCTGAGAGTGAAAGGAGAAGGAGAGGAAGAGATTGGGTTGGATCCAGGCCCAATCATTTTTTGGTACTACACCCCTCATTTTTTTTCTGCCACGAAGTGGGCCTCAGGCCCAACGAGAACCTCTTGCCAGCACACACCCTGATCACATCCGCACCCCCCTGGTCCTGTATTCTCTTGGTAAATTTGGGCTGGGCTTAGGCTGTTGCTTTTGTTTTGTTTCTGCATATCCCTTGTAGCAGTGTACCCCCTCCCCTTTTTTTGTATTTTCCATTTCTTTCTTTGCTTAAAGTATATTGAGAAAAGGAAAATATGAAAAAAAAGAATAAAAGAGAAAATCTTTGTGAAAAAGAAAAGATTATAAGAAAAAGAAAATAGAGAGAAAAATATTATGAGAAAAAGAAATATTAGAAAAAGAAAAAGAAATAAAAGAAAGAGGAGAAAAAAATAGAGAAAAAAATAGAGAAAAATAAAGAGAAAAATATATTGAAAAAGGAGAGAAAATATTGTGAAAAAATACATAGAAAAATATAGAAAAATATATGAAGATATTTTGAAAAAGAAAAGAAGGAAAGAGAGGAAAAAATATTAGTGTAGACTTAATATTTTTTAAAGTACATTTTCTTTTAGGATATATTTTCATAGAAATTATTTTACCATTTTAGGATAGTTTAGAAGTCCACTTGTTAGGGGACTATTTTCCATTCGACTTTTCAGGATAGAATAGGACAGTATTTTCTAGGAGATTTATTTTTCAGTATTCAATCATTGTAATCATTTTTCAGAATGTTAATAAAACGAGATTTGCGCTGTGGTCCCGAAGTAGCCGAACTACAGCTGCTCTGATTTCTCGTACCGGACGAGAATATGTAGGCATAGGATGCGATATCCTAGCGAGCACATTAACAACTGACTTTTGTTCTCTCGCTGCTGTGCGATCGAGACTTTCCCGCTGACGACTAATTGTACCCTTTTTTTTTTCTCTCTTGCCCGAGTGCATTTGAGACCAAGCCATAGTTTTTCCCATAGGTTCCCGACCCTGTGAAACCAGTTGTTTTTCTCACTGCTGTGTGAGAATGTTTGTTTAGCCGTAGTTAGCCTGAACTACGTAAAGCTCTGATCTTCCATACAGTGTGGAAGTACGTAGGCACAAGACGCGAGGTCTTGGCGAGCCAATTTTTCCTGTAGTCCCGAACTACGTTGACTCTGACTTTCTCTCCTGAGAATACGTAGGCATAGAGTGCGACGCTCTATCGAGTCAATTCCCTTCCGTTTAGATTTAGCAGCCGTAGATAGATTGTTTTGCATCCTTTAGACAACCCAAGCAAGCGTGGATCCCGTCGAGTACGACGGACGTAAGGGGTGCTAATACCTTCCCCTTGCGTAACCGACTCCCGAACCCAGGTTTTGGTTGCGATGACCATACCTTTCCCCGTTTTTTGTGAGGTTTACTTCGAGCGTTTCCTTTCCCGCTCTGAGGGATAAATAACGCACGGTGGCGACTCTTCTGTCAGCCGGCGCCGATTTTCGCAGTAGCGACAGGAGCCTCCAACAAGGATAAGAAAACATTGATAAGATTGACTGGCAATTTCCTCCTGAGTAATAATGTTTTATACAAGCGAAACATTGACATGGTCTTGCTAAGATGCTTTGACAAGCGAGAAGCAGACATGCTAATGACGGAAATTCACGAAGGGTCCTTTGGTACTCATACAAATGGACATGCTATGGCTAAGAAACTCTTAAGGGCTGGTTATTATTGGATTACGATGGAATCCGACTGCTACAAGTTTGCTAGGAAATGTCACAAGTGTCAGATCTACGCAGATAAGATTCATGTGCCTCCAACTTTGTTGAATGTTATCTCATCTCCTGGGCCATTCTCCATGTGGGGGATTGATATGATTGGAATGATAGAACCAAAAGCATCTAATGGACACCGATTCATCTTAGTAGAAATTGACTACTTCACTAAGTGGGTCGAAGTAGCGTCTTACGCTAACGTAACTCGACATGTGGTTGTCAAATTTATCAAGAATCAGCTCATATGCAGATATGGTGTGCCGAGCAGGATTATTACAGATAATGGGTCCAACTTGAATAATAGTATGATGAAAGAACTGTGCGAAGAATTCAAGATTGAGCATCATAATTCTTCTCCCTACAGACCGAAGATGAATGGGGCTGTTGAAGCCGCCAATAAGAATATTAAGAAGATAATTCAAAAGATGGTAGTCACATACAAAGATTGGCATGAAATGCTCCCGTTCTCTCTACATGGATATCGTACTTCGATACGCACATCGACTGGGAAAACTCCTTTTTCACTTGTCTACAGTATGGAAGTTGTACTCCTGATAGAGGTCGAGATTCCCTCCATGAGGATATTGATGGAAACCAAGTTACTAGAAGCCGAATGGTGCCAGAGCAGATATGATCAGTTAAACCTAATCGAAGAGAAGAGGATGACGGCCTTGTGCCATGGGCAGTTGTACCAGCAAAGGATGAAAAAGGCATTTGACAAGAAAGTTCGACCCCGAGAATTCAAGGAAGGCGACCTTGTGCTCAAGAAGATCCAGTATTTCCTCACCGATGCCAGAGGGAAATGGGCTCCGAACTATGATGGGTCGTATGTGGTAAAGAAGGTCTTCTCAGGAGGCGCCCTGATGTTAGCAATAATGGACGGAGAAGAAATCACCTGCCCCGTGAACGTAGATGCTGTCAAGAAGTATTTTGCTTAGAGCTTAAGAAGTTCCGGTTGACTTAGGAACAAAATCATTATTCCATCGATGTAATCACTCTTATTACTTTCCAACATTGTAATATTGGAGTCGCGTTGTTCTGCCGACTGCCATTTAATAAATAAAGTTTTTTCCAATTGTGGTGTGTTAAATATTTTTGTTATAATGGCAAAATCCTGAATAATGTCCTTCTAACAAAGAGTACATTGTGTTTACTTGATATATGAATAACAAAAGGATGCCTGTGGACGTTTATTTCATCCACGGAGATGGAGTTTCGTCATGCCCCATACAAGACAAGTGAAGATTTCCTCCAGGAGGTGACCGATTTGTGGAGATTTGGCTCGAGTGGGGACTTTGGTTTCCGGCCCGTTGGTTTTTTTTAGCATACGCATAGCATATAGATAGATAAGATGGAATTTTCATTTCTTCTTTTTTTCGTGTTTGATTTGTCATGTCACTTCGGGCTGTGGTTGTCCCCAAGTGACTGGGTGTGTCTTCTCCTTCCAAGTAGATCTGTCAGCCTTAAGCAGAAAAAGTGCAATATTTCTAATTCCCCATGAAGTTCGATCCTCGTGGAAGACGGTTGTTTTAGTACATTCCCATTCGAGTTCATACCTCAATGTTCGAGTCTTGCTTGCCAGTTTCTTCTTCAGTTATTTCCTGAAGTGAACTTCGGTCCTTGGCGATCACATTGTGGATATCTCCAGTTTTTTTTTAAAAACCTGGGATTAATCGTGCATTTATTTTGCACTTCATTCCCCAAGAAGAATTTATGAAGATAATTATTGAAGATGGACATTCCTCCAACAAAATCACAAGATTTTCTCGAATATTTACATTTGGACTGCAAACACTCTCTTTATTTGAGCAACTCGTTTTGATCAAGATCTTATTCAGAACGACGAATGGAAGTCTCTACAGAACAATTTGCCCATCCCCAATGGATTTATCAAGATTATCAATTCATCAAAAGGCATTCCTCCAGAAATCTATCAAAAAAATGCGTTAAAGACATTACAAATATTTCTCTTTATTTGAGAAATCTACACTACAAAGAATGCATGCTTTTACAGCTACAACAAGGATACTCTGCAGGAACGTATTTCCCCAAGAGTTTATCACACAAGATTAATTCCATCAAATGGTATCTCTTCCAAGAAGTTTGGTGAAGTCTATTACATTTGATCTCTCTTTATTTGAGAAGACATATTTTGCAAATCAACCGGCTTACACCTCTTCCGTGGATCCCCGGTGAAGTTTTACAATTTCTAGTACACTATGGATTACTGCTAAAAGTTCTGCAATCTTCAATGACATTTTGATCCCCTGTGAAGATGCTCTCACGAGTTTTTCATCACTCTGGGTAGAAACCGAGACTCGTTCATGGCAAACACACCATGAGTCGTTGGGGAGGTTTATTTCAAGAAACTGAGACCCGTTCATGGCAAACACACCATGAGTCGTTGGGGAGGTTTATTTCAAGAAACGGAGACCCGTTCATGGCAAACACACCATGAGTCGTTGGGGAGGTTTATTTCAAGAAACTGAGACCCGTTTATGACAAACACACCATGAGTAGTTGGGGAGGTTTATTTCAAGAAACTGAGACCCGTTCATGGCAAAGACACCATGAGTCATTGGGGAGGTTTATTTACACTATTATCAACATCACATTCGACTAAGAAGTGGAATTGTATTTCGATCAAGAAGGTTTATTTGGTTGTTACCATTATCTAGACTACCACATGTTGGTAGCAGGTTATCCCTCAATTTCAAGATTCTCGCCCGTTATCCGGGTCACCATTTTACTTGGTATTATGTATCATATCTCTACTTTCTGAGATTCCCCATTGCTGGTTGTTTCTTTTCCCCGTGGAGTCTCGTTTTGTTGAGCCCGTCTTTTCTATTGCTCCTGTGTTTCTCGCATGTTGAGTCTCGTCTTTCCCCGTGGCATCTTTTTCTCTGCGGGACCTTTGTTTTGCATTTCATATCATTGCATATCATATGCATTTGGTGGCTTCTTAGGGCCAAAAATTCGTGCAATGTTTGTATTTAAGTCCCTCCTATCTCGTCGAGACGAAGATGTCAATCTCCATATCTCCGGATAGAAGTAACTTAAATAGGGGCATCTGTCACACCCTAATTTTTGACCTTAAGATCCCACCTCCTTGTGCGGTTTCTTGCATTTTATTTAGGTTTTTTTAGTGCAGCTAACCTCTTAACCAGTTTGCTCGTGCTGTTTTGTGAGGCTTTGGTCACTAAAGTAAGTTAGGAGGTCATGAAGGCTTTGTGTACTCCTTACCTCCTCCCAGTTGTGCTGAGTATTGTGGAACCATACACCCTTGGTCTCACAACCCTTTAGTCAACAAAGGACCGGGGTGTCTCTGTTTATTTGATTAGAAGCAAGTTGAGTTAAAGTACGAAGTATCATGTGGTTTTAACGAGTTTTGCTTGCTGCACATTCAAGAGGAAATTTGAGTTGGGGGGTGAATCCATCATAGGGTCTGAAATCTCATCAATTTGGGGAATGAACCAGAATTTTTGTTGGCGTTATGAGGTTGCCATGGTTTGAATAAAACATCCAATCAAGTACTTGCTGTAATATCTCAATGTGGCATTTAAGGTTTGTAGAATCATTAAAATAATATCATGAGTTACAATATGAAGTTCATAATTTCAAGCGCAAGACCAATTTTAAACATATACTCAATATGGTAAGTTGTACCAACTTAAAGCACGTACAAGTTTATCAGTAAGATTATCAACAAGAGTATGAGCTTACGAGGGTTACAATCTCAAAAGTCATTCTGGAACTCTTATATTTAATTTCACAAGACAGTTGTGTTACAAAGGTGATAAACATTGATGCTAGACGTGTGGTAACGAGGAAACTCTTGCTTTCTTTTGAGGCTGCTAGTGTTGCTGGGATAAACCTATCCTATTCCTTGAAATACACAGTCACGTTTTGAACTTCATGGAGAGACCCACTCTTTACTCCTCGAGACGTGTCGTACTTTGCTGCAAGTGTAACACCCCCTCTCTATACCCCCAAATAAAACAATTAAATCATTTAGGCACTTAATAAAAATTTTCATCAGAGTATAAATTAACACATGGTATAAAAGAGGCACGTCACATTATCTAGGAAATTCAAAACATATACAACACCTGCTCATAAGGATATGCAACAAAGGGTAAATCACCACAAAGGAACTTAGTCCTTAAAACCCACATATCAATATTTAGATTAAAAGTGGAAACATCTAAACATTGAAACACTTCATTCATATAAACATTATATACATCAACAATTTAATTCGAGTCATAAGTCATGTTTACAAAACATACACCAGCAGATACATACACAAATGTATCACAAAAGAATCAAAACAATTCCTAGCTACCCGGTGCTACATATCAGAGCCAACCGACCAAAAAGAATGAAGCCACGCTTCACAAAAGACCTCCAGCAAACCTACTCTGCAATACCTCATAGAGTATCATAAAACATCAGAAGGGTGAGAAACATTATCATAACAAACAATGCATATAATTATATATCTATATACACCAACATAGAATACACATAACATATTTCTCACCGCAACTCATCACAATTCATCACATACCTCACAATGTATATCTACACAACTAACCATATTCACCAATCATGCTTCACAACTCACAACATTTCCACATAAACATTTACACTTATGTTTACTTCAACAATTCACATACACATACACGATTATGTTCATTACACCAATACATCATATGAAGATGATAATGCAACTCATAGAGACCGACTCACGACTCTATGCAGATGCAAATGCGGTACCGACTCATTCAGCAGACTCAATTGAAGAACCAAATGGAACCATCGCTCGTTACCGAAGTAACTCCCCGTCGGGCCTACGATGTTGACCCATCGCTCATACCCCAAATGGGCACACGATGTTTCATGATTGCTCACACCACACACGGGCACACAATCTGATTGCTCACACCTCACAAGGGCATACAATCGTTCTACAGGTTCTCCATAAAATCAAATATAAACCATCGCTCACACTCCTCAAGGGCACACGGTCATTTCTGCAGATCCTCCTAGGGATCAAAAATAAACCATCGCTCACACCCCACAAGGGCACACGAGGTTTCTGCAGATCCTACGCGGGATCAGACACACAAGAATGCAATCATGATGCTTCACATGCAAAACGACCCAACATACTCTTGAAATGCTTACATATTCACAAATATATAATTAAGCATTTTCACCTCATACCAGCACATACAATTTACGCACATTCACGTTAATCATGCCAAACGGCCACATTCTACACTCCAAAATTCACAATCTAGGACTCACGCCTTACGGCTATCCACAACACATCACATCACAATAGCACACAAACTATCCATTCAGATAAGTGTTGCACCCCAAAATTTGCTCAACCTTTTCTTGCCTGATTTGTGTTTCATTGCATTTCATTTGCATAGTTACATCATGTACATAGTCCAATCATTTGCATATCATAGCATAGAATGCATCCAACAAGGGATCAAGGGTGTTTCTATCAAGAGAAGAGCCTAGCAAGAGGTCTTATCCAAGTTTGAGAGATCATCCAAGCCATCAAGAAATGATTTGAAGTCTTGAGAAGTTTGAGTGCCTACATGTGGGTTTTGCTCCTATCTTGGGGAATATTGAGAATCATCAGTGGGATGAGAAATATGGAATGTGAATGTGAAGTGTTTATGGATCTCATGGAGTGCCTAGAGGGCCATATTGGAGCTTAGGCAAGTCATTGATTCAAGTATGAGAGCCATAGTTGAGGTGCAGTCAACTAGGGTTTCATCTGGGTCTATCCTAGGTCAATTGAGTAATTGGAGAGCATCAAAGCCTACTTTGAGGTCACGGGATTCATGGATTGGTATGTTGATGCATGTTTGGTGTTGTTCCAAGGTTAAGCAAAGAAATATCATGAATGTGGGAAGTTGCTAAATTAGGGTTTCAGTGTAAAATCCCCTATTTAGTGCCTAACTTCAAAGCCACATAAGTAAAAATACAAGCTTCAAATGGATCGTTGGCCAACATGAAACTTGTATAGCATCCCAATACCTTTAATTTGAGTACTATAAGTCCTCAAGGGGATTTATAGAACTCAAGTTATGGGTCTTGCAAATTACAAGTCATCAGAGGACTATGAAATTTATCTGTGAAAGTCACTTGACTTCCAAGCAACTTTTTCCCTTCAAGGAAATTTCAAATGGATTCTTCGTGAACATGAGAGTTGTAGATCATGATCTTAGATTTCCATAAAGTACTAGAAGTCCTTGATAGGATTTGTAGAAATCTAGTTATGATCTTGGCAAGCCAGGGGTATTTTGGGTATTGGTGATTATAGGTCATTTTCAAGCATGGGCCAAAATCTCCAACTTGCAAGCTTCAAATGGAAAATTGTTCAACTAGAAAGTTGCTCAAAATAGGTTTTTAACCTTGACCATGCATCAAGGAGGCTTTGAATTGTCTCATAGGAGAAGTTGGTTTGAAATGGCTTTGAAATGAAGAAATTAAAGTGATTAAAAGGCCAAAATTGTGGAAAATTGATATGTGGCCAAACAAGTCCATGTTATATACCATTTTGATCAGAAAAGGCATTTTAAAGGTGATGACATTATCACATTTTTGATTTGAGGTCATTTACACATGGTTCCCCTTTGTACCTTAAGGTTGAAGTAACATAACAATCACAATCCATAAGATCAAAAGCAAGGCAATTACACATCCAATTCAATTCTAAATATCACAAAAGGAGAAATTCAAGCAAGATTGAAAGCTGAAACAGAGGAATGCATGGCTTTGGCATGTGAGATTTTCAAGGGATATGAGAAATTGAATTTCTCATTCAGGTTGTTACAGAAGTTTCTAGAGGGTTCTATCAGCTTCTATATAACATATGCATTGGATTCAGATCTTTTTTTGGGAAAGATTGAGCCAGAAACAAGAAAGAGCAACTGAATTTTCTTCATTGCATCTCAGAATCGGGTTTGGAGATAGAGGGAATTTCAAGACAAATTGATCATTGGAGAAGCTTTAGAAGTGGTTCTTGAGTGATTCTGCAAAAGATTGGAGGTTGAATCGAGCATTTGCACCTTCTGTTCATCCAGTTTTTCCAGGTTTGTAACTTTCATTTTTTAGCTTAGATTAGGGGAAATTGATTAGCATTTGATATGTGGATAGGTTATAGATGTTGCTCAGATGGATTTAGGCACAAGAATTGGACAATTAGAGACCAAATTAGTGTGATGCCATTTTCTGTTGAAGCTTATATCTCCTAGTTCTTGAGGTTTTAATGGTGTTTGAATAATTAGAATTGAACCTGAAGAATGTAGTTCATGCTAGGATCTTTAATTTTAAGAATTGCAACGATCAAGATTTGGTGATTTTTCTGCAACTTCTATCGGGTTTTGAGTTAGGGTGAGAATCAATGGAATTGGAGTGCATATTTGAACTCAGGGGATGATTTTAAGTGAGATAGTGTGTTTCAGTTTTGTGTGTGATGCATTTTTGGGATTGTCTCGCCGGAGAAGACGGTGGCACAAAGCTCAGGCCACCGTCCTGCATTTCCCTCCCAGTTTGAATATTTGGAGAAGACGATGCTTCAGCCATTAGATCATGCATTGACCTTGACGTAGAACCCCAACCAACGGTCACGACCGTATTTCACAAATTGAAGAGAGTGAGTTTAGTCAAAACTCACCGTTTCACTTAAGTGTTTTGGGTGGGCTTAAGTGAACCCTTGCTAACCACACCTCCATTTGGGCCCAATGAGAAAACACAACGTGAAAGACTTGTTATTTGCCACAAGGATTTTCCATTTTTCTTTTCTTTTTTATGATTTGTTTGGTTTGGTTTGGGCTTAGCCTTCGCTTGCTAGTAGCACCCCCAATTGGGCCCATATCTGGATAATAACATGTTTTAATTGCTATTTGCAACGCTCTTTTATCAATTTTCATTATTTTCTTTTAATTTCACATTTTTCATATAGTTTAGGAAATAATTCACCATAAATAGGAAAATTAACATTTTAAATCTAGATTATTTTCCCTGATTCTTGAAAAGGTCTAGAATTTAATAGGATTAACAAATAATTGAATCATGCATTTTATATTTTAATTGCATTTTTGTATTTTTAATTGGTTAATTTTGAATATGGTTGGTATGCTTTCTTGTTGATTTTGGTATGAATGTTTGGTGATGATTTTTGAGTTGATTCTTTTTGGGCTAGATAGCTTAGATGTGCATGTACCCCTAGTAATTTTCTCATAATTTTGTGAGAGAATCTTAGGTTAGTTTGAACATTGAACATTAGGTGTTGAATTTTAGGGTTTTAGGATAGTACCCTTAGGTTTAGGGCATAGTTTTAGCACTTAATGAATGGATAACCCCCTGGTTTTTGTATGGCATATTCTTAAGAGGTTTAGGAACCCTTATAATTTTTTATAGGATTTTATAATCATTTTTGGTATTTTAAGTAAATTTAGTTTTAGGACTAACTTCTAGGTGTTTCTAATGCACTAATTTGGCTAGTTTAACTCAATAGTTCTTCTTTAGAATAAGTGTTGGTGCTCTTGTGCTTGGATGAAGATGAAGACAAATTGAAGATGCTTTGGAGAGCTTGAAGGAGCTTGAATGTGAAGAATTCCTTATCTTGTGGATGCTTGTCAGGAGCTTAGGGAAGCTAGGGTTTTAGGAAGAGCATTAGATTAGTTTTGCTTGTTTCTTCAAACATGGAGTATATTGTTCATCTCCATTCAATCCAATGACATAAAGTCCTCTTAAAGAAGTCACATCTCTCCTTTGGAGGGATGAATGGCATGTTTTAAGAGTAGAACTTTGAAGATGCCATTCCCTTATAATATTAAATTCTTAGTGGCTTCCTTTGGTTGTCATTAAGTTACTTAACATTTCAACTTGATCTTGTTAATTGATTCTCATTTGGAGGTTGCTTGTTGAAGCTTGTTGAAGATGAAGTTTGTGCTTGTTGAAGCTGGTTGCTTGTTGAAGTTAGGGTTTTGCTGCCTGGTGAAGATGAAGTTAGGAGCTTGTTGAAGCTGTTTACTGGTTGAAGTTTGAAGCTTGTTTAAGCTTGGTGCTTGTTGAAGATTGAAGGTTTCGTGAAGCTTGTTGAAGTTTGTTTGTTGAAGCTGTTCATGAAGATGAAGGTTGTTGCTATCAACTTTTTGCTGTTTAATCAATTGTTGCTGTCAGATCTGCTGCTTGTGCTGTTTGCTGTAGGAGTTTGGTGCTGCTGCTTGGGCTGCCTCCTCTGCTTTGGTTTTTGTTTTTCTGTATTTGTGTGTTGGCTTGTGCAGCTTTCCCCTAGGTTTGAAGTGAATGATGATTCACTTTGCCTGTTGTTTTCCCAGGTTTGAGGTTGAGCGGGACTCCCTTGCCTCGCTTGTATTGCTGCATTGCATGCATTTTACTGTCTTTGCTTGCTTTCTTTTCTGTTTATCCCCTAGGATCTCTGATTTCCTCTGTGCAGGAGGGAATTATGACAGACATTAGGATTCTTATCCATGCATGACAACATTAGGTTAGTTTTTATTCCCTTTTCAACCCTAGGCTTTTCAGAGTTTCTCTCTTCTTATCTCAAAACAACTCAAAAATACAATAATAAGGTTAATCGACGTCGTACGTCACGAGCCTTAAGCTATGTGAGAAAGGGTTGCTGGAGAGATTCTTTCCAATAGTCTGGCTGCTTAGTGTGGCACCTTTTGGGTGACACGCGACGTAGTCACTCTCAAATCCTAGTCTCTAGTGCGTCAGAGATTGCAAACCAACTAAAAAACACTTCTTTCGTAAAAGATTCAAAACAAACATCAAAGTGCCCTTTTTGTCCGCTTGGACTCTTAATCAATAAAAACCCTTTCATAAGGTAATAAAAAACAGTCAGACAAGCTTGTGTCTTCTGTAGCCCGAACTACGTTTGCTCTGATCTTTCATGTTGTATGAAAGTACGTAGGCATAGGATGTCGTATCCTAGCGAGCAACCTTCCCACCTTCATCTGTAGTTAGCCGAACTACGTAGACTCTGACTTTCCCATTGCACGAGGGAATACATAGGCATAGAGCGGCAAAGCTCTATCGAGTCTCGTTTCTCTTTTTTTTCCTTTTGTCCCTTGACCTGTAGAGTAGATAGAATAACAATCCGTACCAGAAAACAAGCGTGGATCCCGTCGAGTACGACGGACGTGAGGGGTGCTAATACCTTCCCTTTGCGTAACCGACTCCTGAATCCAAGAATTTGGTTGCGATGACCATTCCTTTCCAATTTTGCATTAGGTTTACTCTGAGCGTTTCCTTTCCCTCCGTTGGGATAAATAACGCACGGTGGCGACTCTTCTGTCATAGCCGGCGCCGATTTTTGCAGTAGCGACAGCTGGCGACTCTGCTGGGGATTCCAACGGTTCCCTACGCGAGTCAATCCTAGTGCTTGTTTTCCCGTCGTGGGTTTTGTATGGATTTACTTTTCCGTATTTACTTTCAGCATTATATTATTGTTGTTATGCTGGGTAGGGGGTCAGATTGAGAGATAAGTCGGACCTGGGCTTGAGTGCACCTAGAATTAGTTGTGGAAAGTAGTGGGCACGTGCATGCTTTGCATGTACTAGTGTCCCGCAAAATTCATGCTCAGACGAGGTTCTTCTGGTTGACTTCTTTTTCAACCCTTTGGGTTGAGGGTGTTGTTGGTTAGTTGGATTGTCGACTCTGGGGACCGATCAATTGGAAGTTGGCTAAGTGAGGCCTCTTCAGGACATGATGATGCCACACCTTCTGGGTATCGTATCATCAGTCTTGAAAGTCTGTGACGCCGACGACCTCATAGGATGCCGTATCTTGTCTCAGTTGATAGGACACCTACATGTGAGGGGGATTGGGACATGCAGGAAACTTGACCTCCAGACTACCCGGTTTTCTTAATATTGGATCAGTATGTATGGTTACTTGGGGTTCTTCATCAGCGTAGTGTTATAGGTCTGTTGAGACCAGGTCGGAGCATTGTTTTGGGTCTGTTGAGACCAAAGTGGAGCATTGTTATGGGTCTGTTGAGACCAGGTTTGAGCAGTATTGTGGGTCTGTTGAGACAGATATTGTGGATGGATCTCTTCAGCACTATATCACTTGATCCTTCTTGCATGTTTGCATATTGCATTGTTGCATACTCATTTTGCATATCATTAACGTGTGTCTGTGCTGCAGGTGCATTTCATACCCTCTGATTCTAGTTGCTTGGATTTCTGTCTGCTGCTATTATGGATACCTTGAAGAAGACTGTGGCATACAAATTTCCTACTCCAGATGTTTCTTCTTTGCTTGGTTTGATGTCTTTAGCTGATGATGATGTGAAGAGAAGCTTCAGGAAGAGTTATGAGAAACTTCTTAGGTTGGTTTGCAAACCATCCACGTATGAGCTGAACGGATTGTATGCACTTATGCAATTTTATGATCCCTCGCTGAGGTGTTTTACTTTCCCTGACTTCGTTCTGGCTCCGACCATGGAGGAATATGCTGAGATTTTGGAGCTAACCATTCAGAACAGGGTACCCTTCGTTCATATGGGTGTTGGGCCCAAGCTGGAGGATTTTGCCGTTGCTTTGCATTTAGACTCCTCAGAGTTGCTGTTAACCTCGTGGAATGGAGTTTCTGGTTTCTCTCTCAAGTTCTTGGTTGGGAAAGCACAAGAGTATGCCAAGAGTGGTTGTTGGATTGTGTTTAATGTTATCCTTGCTTTGTGTATCTATGGCCTTGTAATGTTCCCTAATATGCCTGACTTTGTTGATTTGGATGCATTCCATATATTTGCTTCAGGCAATCCTGTGCCTACACTGATTGGAGATTTCTATCACTCACTGCATTATAAGAACGAGAATAGGAGGGGCAAGAACATCTCTTGTTGTGTGCCTTTGTTGTATATGTGGTTTGATAGTCACCTGCCCAAGAAGGGTATCTTTGCTGAGTCTGCAGCTACGGTGGAATGGTCTGAGCGTCTGATGGGGCTTTCTTCAGAAGATGTTGTCTGGTTTGATAGGGATTTACTGGGATCTGAGATTATCTACAGCTGCACAGGATATCTTAACGTTCCTCTGATTGGGAGAAAAGGGTGCATTAACTATAATCCGTCATTGTTGATCAGGCAATTCGGTTATGCTTTGAAAAGCTCGCCAAAAGAGGAGGAAGTGCAGGAATCTCTGTACTTCACAGGTGATTTGAAGGGAAAATTTCTATCTAAGCTTCAGTATGCTTGGAATAATATCAACAAGAAGGGTAAGCCGGTGTTGGGTAAGAATGATTGTCAAGCCTATGCTCCGTACAAGGTCTGGATCCAAGATAGGGCAAAGCAGGCGCTGATGACGTTTCCTGCAGTATTACCTCCTGCTCCCCTCGTGGTTGAGGAGCCAACCACTGTGCCCATTGAGAGATATGAGCAGGTTGTGAAGGAGAAAGAAGAGCTGATGATAGCCAACGAGAAGTTGGAAGAAGAGCTAGTGCAACTCAGGAGCGAAAGGAATGAAGCCGTATATTCCTTCGAGCAGCAAACAAAGTTGGTGAACCAGTTAGGTGCAGAACTGACTGAGCAACGAAAGAAGCGTGAACGCTTGGGGATAGATTTCAAGAGCTCTCATGACATGTTGGAGTCTAAAAAGAAAGCACTTGATATAGCCCACCGGGAGATCTCCACATTCAACAAAACCTAGAATGCTACACTGGCAAATAACAAAGAAAGAGAAGATAAACTGAAGCTACAGATTTCTAAACTGGAAAATCAGTTGAAGGCTATCCAGAAAAAGTTTGAAGAAGAGGCTATGCGGAGATACGCCGTTCAGAATTCATTGAACAAAGTTGTCAAGCGTAAGAAAGAGTCTGCATCCCAGAAGCGGAAGTTGGAGGAGTGCTTTGGAGAAGGAGTTTGGGAGGAATCCATTGGGGATCTCCAGCGTATTATCAGGCAAAGAGACTCGCTCGTTGAAGGGCTGCTTTCTCAGCCGGAACATCCCAAGACCAAGAGATTGTTAGAGGAGTATCGGGCATATGGCCACACTTGATTACCTTATGCACCATTGTATATGCTTTATTTGCGTTGTGCTGACCATCACCAGGATTGTTGGTTGAGGTCATGCCTTCTTGTTATTGTACACTCAGTGATATTGTATTTCTGCCTTGTTGGGCTCTTTTCAGCAATATATGAGATGTTTCTTCCATGAGTTAATCCAAGCTTCTTAGCGCTGTCACTGCACTGGCACTTTGGCACTAGAATCAGGGGTTGATCTCCCTAATGCACAGACACATATTGCATCTGCATATTCATTTTGCATTGCCAGTTACTTGTTGAATCTGTATCTTATTTCCTGCATCTCACAGGTTTTTCAGGATTGACGGCCAAAGAGTCCACCGCTCTCAACCCGAAACAACTGCAAGAAGATAATGGATCAAGTTCAAGTCGAGATGCAGGAAATTCATGAGAAGCTGACTTTGTTCATGCAAGCTATGGAGATTATGGCCAAGGGCCAAGAGAATCTTCAGACCTTGGTGCAGCCGCTGCTGACGCGGACAAACGGAAATGGCATTACTGACCACATTTCTGTTGAAACTCCTCGCCGGGAGGATGAGATACCAGCAGTTGTTACTCCACCTGTTGTGACTGTCAACGGAAACACTGGTACTGGTGCAGGCGCTGGCGCTGGTAATGGCAATACTGGAAATGGTGGTGATGGGCATGTTGTTAACAATAAAGGCAACACTGGGGATGCTGATCAAGGATTCAGTGACAATGTTGATTTTGGAAACAATGGGTATGGCAATGTCAATCAGGATGGGAACTTCGGGTTCAACACTCAAGGCTTTGGTAATGACGGTTACATCAATAATCAGGGGTATGGCAATGGTAATGGTAGATTTGGTAATGTGAATAACAACGGTGATGGAGCATTTCCTTTCAACAATGGCTTTGGACCTGCTGGGGTCAATCTAGGGTTCGGCAACCGTGGACAGGGTCCTGCGTTTAATCAGCAAGGATTTGGCCGTAATGTGGGTTACGATGGGTACGACAACGACTGGAATGTGGATCACCAGGACGACTCTTTTTCGGGGAGAGGTATGGGACCCGAGGGCCCCATTGACCCTGTTCAGAGGATCAGAATGCTAGAAGAGCAAATGAAAGGTGTGGTTGATTAGAACTCCGCTGGGTTAGATATAACTACTATGGGGTTGGTACCAGGGCTGAGGGTGCCATTAAAATTCAAGGCCCCAACTTTCGACAAATACAAAGGGGATACCTGCCCAAAGGTCCATGTGTGGTCTTACTATAGAAGGATGTCTGCATATTCCAATGATGAAAGGATGCTCATGCATTTCTTTCAAGATAGCTTATCGGGACCGTCATTGGAATGGTACATGGGACTGGAGCCCACTCTGATTAGAAGCTGGAAGCAGTTGGATGATGCCTTCGTTATGCATTACAAATACAACATCGATTTGGCGCCAAACAGAGTTCAGTTGCAGAGTCTGTCGCAGAAAAGCGGTGAAAGTTTCAAAGAGTACGCGCAGCGGTGGCGTGATATAGCAGCTCGGGTGCACCCTCCTTTGGTTGAAAGGGAGATGAATGACATGTTTGTGGGGACATTTACAGGAAGGTACTATGACAAGTTGCTCAATGTTTCGATGGGTAGATTCTCCGACATGATCCTTATGGGAGAAAGGATCGAAAATGGAATTAAAATTGGAAAGATCCAGGCAGGCGAATCTACTTCAGCCGGGGGTGCGAGAAAAGCGTTCGGCGGAAGACAAAAGGGTGATACAAGCGCTGTCTTTGGTGGCAGAGGCCAGGGCAGAGGCAGAAATCAGTATAGTCAACCTCAACAAATAGCCAGTGTTACTATTCCAATTCCTCAACAACAACAACAGCAGCAACAACCTCAGCAGCAGTAAAGGCAGAATCAGGGTCAGAGAAGGTTTCAGAATGCAAAGCCGAAGAGGATATTCGATAAGCCTCCGTCGACATATGCAGAGCTTCTTCAGACACTGTCGGGGTTGAATTTGGTCGAGAAAAGAACATTGGAACCGCCTACAGGGCCGACACTTCCTTATGGGTATGACGCTAGTAAGCATTACGAATTCCATTCCGGGGTGCCCGGACATGATGTAGAATCTTGTCATGCTTTCAAGCATAAAGTTCAAGACTTGTTGGACAGTAAAGCCATCAACTATGGCCAGGTGGGGCCCAATATTGTACAACAGCCCATGCCTAATCATGGGGCAAATGCCATCTTGACAGAAGAAAATTTGAACTTGGTGATGGATGTTAACGAGCTGAAGACACCATTGAGTGAGGTGAAAAGCAGGTTGCTCAGAGGGGGAGTATTCCCTGGTTGTGATGAACAATATTTGGAGTGTTGGACCCAGCCTGAGGGTTGTACTAATTTGAAGCAAGGCATTCAGGCCATGATCGACGAAGGGACCTTGCAATTTGATCGAACTGCGGTTGAGAAGCCCGTGGAGGCATTATGTGATAAGCAGAATGATATTGCAATGGTGACGATCCCGAGGAAGACTATAACGATAACGGCGCCCGCCCAGTGGCCAACTATTACGATTACCAAAGCAGGGTCGGTTCCATTTGAGAGTACGAAAGCTGTCCCGTGGACCTACGGATTAGAAGCATATTGCAACGGTGAAAAGATTGTGGTGAATCGCCAGCCAGCTGGGGCTGTTGATAATGTCGTTGGAACGGGGGGCATGACCCGTAGCGGAAGGATCTTTACCTCACCTGAAATAGAAGCAGAGAGATTGGCCAAAGGCAAAGCCAAAGCAAATGAAAGCAGGCCTTCTCAGTCGAAAGAAAAGGATACGTTGCTCAAGGACGTAGAGGAGTTCATGAGACTGATTCGCAAAAGCAACTACAAAATTGTTGAACATCTACAGCAGACATTGTCAAAGATTTCTATCTTGTCGTTGTTGTTATGTTCCGAGGCCCACCAGAACGCCTTACTAAAGATTCTGGATACGTCGTTTGTGCCTCAAGAAGTTTCTGTAAATCAGTTAGAGGGGGTGATGGCAACTGTCAATGCTGGACATAGCCTGGGTTTCACAGATTTTGATGTAACACCCAGAGGTCGAGAGCACAACATGGCTTTGCATATATCGGTGGAATGCCGGGGCACCGTAATGTCGCATGTATTGGTGGATACTGGATCGTCGTTGAACATATTTCCAAAGAAAGCCATGATGAAATTGGACATACGGGGAATTATTTGCACGCCCAGCGATTTGGTTGTGAGGGCGTTTGACGGGACGAAAAGATTAGTGTTTGGGTCAATAACATTACCGCTTCAGGTGAGGCCAGAAATATTTGATACCGAATTTTACATCATGGACATCCACCCAGCTTACAGCTGCCTTCTGGGCGCCCATGGATCCACGCTGCAGGGGCTGTAACGTCCACATTGCATCAGAAGTTGAAGTACATGGTGGGTGATAGTGTTGTTACCGTTTGCGGGGAGGAGGACATTTTGGTCAGTCACCTGTCATCGTTCAGATATGTTGAAGTCGACGGAGAAATACACGAGACACCTTGTTAAGCCTTCGAAGGGTTGCAGATTAAAGACAAAGCTCAGGGTCCCAGCAAAATACCAGAGGTGGCATTGTCATCCTACAAAGAAGCTCAGGCCTTAGTGCAGACTGGTGAGACTAAAGGCTGGGGGAAGGTTTTGGAGATTCCCGTGAAGAATGACAAGTTTGGGCTAGGGTATCGACCGACGTCATCAACGTCATCTTCAGGAGCGCCCAGGTTCAAAGGACCGATCACGATTATGCCAAGCGGGGTGTGCTTTGAGACTATCAACGCTATTTCCGATGCTGAAGACGGAGATAGCGACTGCGATATGGACGCGTGGATCAAGCTAAGCGTGCCAGGACAAAGTCTCTGCAACTGGTCCATCCGGGAAATTGTCCCAGTGACTCTTAAATAGTAATGATTTGTTTTGTCAATTGTTGAATAATCCTATGTCCTACCCGGGGCATAGTGGTTTTACCTTAGGGCTACTTGATTATGTGTATTGCACTGTTTTAATCATGAAATAAAGGCGTTTTTCATATACAAATATTGTGATCCCTGTTCTTCTTGTTTTTACTTTAACAATAAATGGCAACGTGGTTATTTGCTTTGTTTGCGTGTTGAAGCGTTTAACCATTTCCTTTGCAGGACTAATATTTCAGATGACATCTCCCACGAACCGCCTATGACTCGTTTTGACTTCGAGCATCCGGTATTCCAAGCATAGGAAGAGATTGTTGAGGATAGCGACCTGCCAGAGGAGCTGACTTGTTTGTTGAAACAGGAAGAGAGGATCATTCTTCCTCATCAGGAGGAAATTGAGATTATCAACTTAGGGTCAGAAGGAGTTGTGAGAAATATCCGTATAGGGGCTGCGCTGCAGAGCGATATCAAGCAAAGGTTGATTGAGATACTGCGAGAGTATAGCGATATATTTGCTTGGTCGTACGAGGATATGCCTGGGTTGGATATGGACATGGTTGTGCACCGTCTGCCGCTGCGAGAGGAATGTTCGCCTATTAAACAGAAACTCAAAAGAACCAGACCAGACATGGCCGTGGAAATCAAGGAGGAAGTTTAAAAACAGTGGGATGCTGGTTTCCTAGCCGTTACAACTTATCTGTCATGGGTCGCTAATATAGTGCCAGTGCCGAAGAAAGACGGTAAAGTGCGAATGTGTGTAGACTACCGTGATTTGAATAGGGCGAGCCCGAAAGACGACTTTCCACTTCCTCACATTGATGTGCTAGTTGATAACACTGCTCAGTTCTCCGTATTCTCCTTCATGGACGGCTTCTCAGGCTATAATCAGATCAAAATGGCACCAGAAGACATGGAGAAGACTACCTTTATTACTCCCTGGGGAGCATTTTGCTACAAAGTGATGCCCTTCGGACTGAAGAACGCTGGGGCAACGTATCAATGTGCTATGACGACTCTCTTTCATGACATGATGCACAAAGAGATCGAGGTTTATGTTGATGATATGATTGCCAAATCCCAGACGGAGGAGGAGCATTTGGTTAATCTGCTGAAATTGTTCAAAAGGCTTAGGAAGTTCAGGTTGAGACTGAACCCTAACAAGTGCACCTTTGGGGTGTGATCGGGTAAGCTGCTGGGGTTTATGGTGAGCGAAAAGGGAATAGAGGTTGACCCTGCAAAGATAAAAGCTATACAAGAAATGCCGACGCCTAAAACAGAAAAAGAAGTGTGTGGGTTTTTAGGGAGGTTGAAGTACATCGCTCGGTTCATATCTCACCTAACTGCGACATGCGAGCTGTTATTCAAGTTGTTGAAAAAGGATCAGGTGTCAACCTGGAATGAAAATTGTCAAAAGGCGTTCGACAAAATAAAAGAATACTTTCAGGAACCTCCTGTTTTGATACCCCCAATGGCCGGGAGACCTTTGATTATGTATTTGACGGTTCTTGAGGAAAGTATGGGTTGTGTTCTCGATCAACACGACGAGACCGAACGTAAAGAGCATGCGATCTACTATTTGAGTAAGAAGTTCACAGACTGTGAGTCCAGATACTCAACGCTCGAGAAGACGTGTTGCGCGCTAGCCTGAGCCGCCAAACGTTTGAGGCAATACATGCTGAATCATACGACCATGCTAATTTCAAAGATGGATCCAATCAAATATGTGTTTGAGAAGCAAGCACTCTCCAGAAGAATTGCCCGATGGCAGATGGTGTTAACAGAATACAACATCCAATATGTCTCGCAAAAGGCTATTAAAGGTAGCGTTCTGTCGGAGCACCTCGTTGAGCAGCCGGTTGAGGATTACCAATTAATGAGGTTTGATTTTCCTAACAAGGATATCATGTACCTGAAAATGAAGGATTGTGAAGAACCGTTGCCGGACGAAGGGCCAGAGTTGGGTTCCAAATGGCAGTTGATATTTGACAGGGCTGTAAATTCCTATGGTAGCGGAATAGGGGCAATTATCACTACTCCTCAGGGGTCGCACATCCCCTTTACTACCCGATTGACCTTTCCTGTTACCAACAATGAGGCTGAATATGAGGCTTGCATCATGGGTCTGGAAGAAGCCATTGATTTGCGAATCAAGAATCTGGATGTATACGGAGACTTAGCTCTGGTGGTGAATCAGGTTAAAGGAGAATGGGAGACGCGTCAGCCCAATTTGATACCCTATATGAATTATGCAAGGAGATTGTTGCCTTTCTTTGACAAGGTGGAATTGCATCACGTGCCGTGAGCAGAAAATTAAATGGCTGACGCCCTGGCGACATTGTCTTCAATGTATAAAGTTAACTTCTGGAACGAGCCTCCCCGGATTGTTATCTCTCGGCTCGATAGGCCTGCATTCATATTTGCCATTGACGAGGCTCCCGATGGTAAAGCCTGGTAATTTGACATCCATAATTTCCTGAAGAACAAGGAGTATCCGGTTGGGGCATCCAGTCGAGATCAAAAGACTCTCAAGAGATTGGATGGCAATTTCTATTTGAACCCGGACGGTGTCCTATACAAAAGAAACCACGACTTGGTGTTGCTACGTTGTGTAGATGAGAAAGAGGCGCAGTTGCTCATGGAAGAGATACATGAGGGTACATTTGGTACACATGCTGGTGGGCATTCTATGACAAGAAAACTGTTGCGGGCAGGTTATTATTGGCTGACTATGGAAACGGACTGTTTCAAATTTGCAAAGAAGTGCCATAAATGCCAGATTTATGCGGACAAAATCCATGTGCCTCTAAGCCCTCTGAATGTGATGTCATCATCGTGGCCTTTCTCGATGTGGGGGATTGACGTGATCGGCAGGATTGAGCCTACGCCATCAAACGGACACCGGTTTATTTTGGTGGCAATCAATTACTTCACAAAATGGGTGGAAGCAGCCTCATATGCCAATATGACCAAACAAGTGGTAGCCAGATTTATCAAACGAGATATTATCTGTAGATATGGAATCCCTGAGCGGATTATCACCGACAATGGTTCAAATTTGAATAACAAAATGATGAAAGAGCTGTGTCAGAATTTTAAGATTGAGCATCACAACTCTTCTCCTTACCGGCCCAAGATGAATGGCGCTGCCGAAGCGGCCAATAAGAACATAAAGAAGATTGTTCAGAAGATGGTTGTGACGTATAAGGACTGGCACGAGATGTTACCTTTCGCTTTGCACGGTTATCGTACGACGGTACGCACATCAATCGGGGAAACCTCTTTCTCATTGGTATACAGAATGGAGGCGGTGTTACCGTTGGAGGTCGAGATTCCTTCCTCGAGGGTTTTACGTGATGTCCAACTCGACGAGGCAGAATGGGTTAAAGATAGACTGAATCAGCTCAGCTTAATGGATGAGAAGAGACTGGCTTCTCTAGCATACGGTCGGTTGTATTAGAGCCAGATGAAGAAAGCTTACGACAAGAAGGTGTGCCCTCGAAGCTGTCAGACGGGCGATCTTGTTTTGAAAAAGATTCTCCCACCACAATCAGATCACAGGGGCAAGTGGACTCCTAATTACGAAGGTCCCTACGTTGTCAGAAAAGTCTTCTCTAGAGGAGCCTTGCTACTATCCACCATGGATGGTGAAGACTTTACGTCTCCTGTGAATTCAGACGCAGTTAAAAAATAATTTGCTTGAAAGTGACCCGTTGGACAGTAAAAAGAGAGTCCAGGCAAAAATGGGGCATCCCGGCGAACCATAAAAAATGAATAAAAGGTTCGGGCAAAAGTTAGGGATAAAATTGAAAATATGTACACCCGCGAAGTCAAAAACCTGAAAAGGGCGACTTCGGCAAAAAAGGGTATCCCGGTGAATTGAAAACCCGCAAAGGGCGGTTCACGCAAAAGTTAGGGATTGAAAAAGCAAATGACTGTGGTCCGGAGTTGATAAGGCATTGCATAGTGGTTTGGGAGTACCTGGGGGCCGTCTATCCAAAAACAATCTCTTCCGAAGATAGAGTACCGGGAAAGCGCGGAGTCAGGCGAGTCATAGGAGGATCAACTCATGGTGTTCGTCTGTGCCACGTTGCCAACATGTATACGAATATTGTTTTGTATTTTCTTTATGCTTCTTGTGCATATATTTATGTGTGGTTGTGCGTAACTTCCTCTTCTCAGGAGTTGCATCCAGTGTACAAAACTTTTCCTATTCAGAGGCCCGTTATCAATAAAACATGTTACTCAGTACTTGATGCTTGTTCTTTACTGTTTTGTTTGTGAAAGACGCCGATGTTTTTGATAAACTTGCACTTACATAATCTTGCTAGCCTTTGCCAATAATTGCTAAAACTTCGAATTGACTGAAGTAATGTCACCGATGCTAGCCCGGATGGATTCTGTTGTATAGGCCTGTTTTGTCTCGTTTGTGTTTTGCAGGAGCAAACAGTTCGAAATTGTATTCCCCAGCCAAGGTCGCTTGACGTAAGACCTGACTCCAGTTGGTGTCATTCCTCAGCTAGTCGCAGCTTATCCCCGGAGAGTTAAAAAGCAATTTATCTCTTCCCGAATGAGGGAATTATTCTCCCCAGGAGAGTGTCCTTATGGAAAGCCATCTACAGGATCAACCCCAGCGAGTCGAAATTAGTATCCCTTGCAGAGGTTGCGCTCCCCAGTGAGTCGGATATGTGCAGGATCAATCCCCAGCATGGGAGGTTCCCGCAGAGTTTAACCAAGTTGTTGGTTCAGAAGGATTATACCCGGAGGACGGTTTCCCTTCTCCCCACAGGTCGTCATGCCATTGACAGGATGATGATCCTCAGCAGAGTCCGAGGCTCCGAGTTTGTAAACTGTGCCCAGACAGTGTGCTTTTCCTAGAAGTGTCGCTTCTTTCCCAGCTAAGTTTGTCCACCAGCAGGGTGTTTGTTCTTTCCTCCCAGTGGAAATTGATGTTTAATCTCTCCCCGGCATAGTTGGTTGTACTCCTGGAGTTTATTTTTCCAGAAAATTTTGTGATACTTGTTCTCCCCAGCGGAGTTGGTTTTACCCTCAGCATTCATGTTGTTGAGGCATCATTATCAGAGTGGCCCCGGTGGCTTGAGCCTGCATTTGCATTTGCATGTATCGTCATATTTGCATCTACTCAAATGCGTAGCATTTCCGTGTCGTACGGAGCGTTGCGCCATTTTCAAACATACGTATTTTGGAACATAAATCAGGTTGGTTAATCTTTTGCTGTCAGGTGTGTTTTCTCAGCAGGAGTATGGAGTTCTATCTCAGATCTATTACCTGGTATTCGAGGTCTAGCCGTGAGACGTGTGATGATACGGTTCATCTTACTATTTTCCCCACAGAGTTACTTGGTTAAGTTTCTCTTTACCCCCGAGCAAAGTTATTTGTGTAAATTTCTCTTGTTTCCCCGCCAGAGTTGCTTGTTGAAGTTTCTCTTATCCGTCCAGCGGATTATTTTCTTCAAATTTGCCGTTACATCAGCGTCAAAAGGGTTTCATGAATCAATTTCGGAAGCTGCCGCCGGTTATCGAAACGGGCGTCCGGCAGTGGGGTTTCCAAATATCCCCCATAGAGTCCTCCTCGAAGTTGCTGTCACGTCAGTGTTAAAAGGTTTATGGGTTGGGACCAATGGAGTTAACTACTGCAGAGATAGGCAGAGAAACTGTATTCAGAGTATCTTCCCGTATGGATAAACAGATGTATTTTCCTACTGGTCGACAGAAGTATTTCCCCGGCGGTCGCTAAGATTTTATTGCCTATGTTGATAGGAGTTCCTCGTGTTGACGAGATTTGAGTCCTACGTGGACAGATTTATGTCCTCGTATTGACGAGATGTGCTAGTCCTAACGTGGGCAGATTTGATTTCTCCGTGTTGACGGAATGGGAAGTCTTGACGTGGACAAATTGATTACTCTTCGTGTTGACGAAATGGTGTCCTGACGTGGCCCATTTATCCCCAGTAGATATCTTTCTTCGTAATGGTGAAATGTGCGTCCTGACGTGGACAAGTTTATAGTTCCTCGTGTTGACGAGATGCGCGAGTCCTGACGTGGACAAATTTATCTTTCTTCATGTGGATGGAACGGTGTCCTGACGTGGACAGTTTACTCCTATGTTGATAGGATTTTCTCGTGCTGACGAGATGCGAGTCCTGACGTGGACAAATCAAGTTACCTTCCCTCGTGTTGACGAGATGCGAGTCCAGACGTGGACAAATTCACCGTTCTTCGTGTTGACGAAATGAAGTCCTGACGTGGACCATTTATTCCTAACGTGGACGGTTTATTCCTAATATGGACCATTTATTCCTAACATGGACAGTTTATTCCTAATGTGGACCATTTATTTCTAACATGCACAGTTTATTCCTAATGTGGACGATTTATTTCTAACGTGGACAGTTTATTCCTAATGTGGACGATTTATTCCTGACGTGGACAGTTCATTCCTATGTTGATAGGATCTCCTCGTGTTGACGAGATGCGGACAACTCATCCCCAGCGAAGTCGCCGGCATTTCTCCGTGTTGACGGAATGTGGAGTCCTAGTGAGGACAAGTTTTATTCCTATGACAATAGGATTTCTTCGGGTTGATGAAATTGGAGTCCTAACGTGGACAAGTTTATGATGGGATTTCTTCGTGTTGACGAAATGGGCGTCCTAACGTGGACAAAGTTTTGTTCTTGTTGTTGGGTTTCTTCGTGTTGACGAAACAAGCGTCCTAACATGGACAAAGTTCTATTCCTGTGTTGTTGAGATTTGTGTTTATTCGTGATTTGGACGAAATTCGGGTCCAGATGTGGGCAAGGTTACTCCTGTGACGACATAATTTCTATTCGTGTTGACGAATTTGTTTCTCTTCTTGTGTTGACAAGGTTAGTCCAGTTGTGGACGGAGGTGTTTTTGCAAAAAAGTTGTTCAGTACCTGTGGCGTTACATAGGTGGTTGTAGTTGAAATCAGAATTATTATCAGACGTTGGATCATTTGTTGCCGTAACAACCAGATTCAGTTGGTGGATGTCGTTCCCCAAGCAGTTGTGCAGTTTATTTATGCGGTTGGCAAATTTCCGGGTTTCTTGGTATTCAACCATCTCGTACCTCGATTGTTTGAAGGTCGTTCGCTCTTCACCCATTCGGGTCCAAGCTATTTGAATAGGGGCAGCTGTTGCACCCCAAAATTTTCTCAACCTTTTCTTGCCTGATTTGTGTTTCATTGCATTTCATTTGCATAGTTACATCATGTACATAGTCCAATCATTTGCATATCATAGCATAGAATGCATCCAACAAGGGATCAAGGGTGTTTCTATCAAGAGAAGAGCCTAGCAAGAGGTCTTATCCAAGTTTGAGAGATCATCCAAGCCATCAAGAAATGATTTGAAGTCTTGAGAAGTTTGAGTGCCTACATGTGGGTTTTGCTCCTATCTTGGGGAATATTGAGAATCATCAGTGGGATGAGAAATATGGAATGTGAATTTGAAGTGTGTATGGATCTCATGGAGTGCCTAGAGGGCCATATTGGAGCTAAGGCAAGTCATTGATTCAAGTATGAGAGCCACAGTTGAGGTGCAGTCAACTAGGGTTTCATCTGGGTCTATCCTAGGTCAATTGAGTAATTGGAGAGCATCAAAGCCTACTTTGAGGTCATGGGATTCATGGATTGGTATGTTGATGCATGTGTGATGTTATGCCAAGGTTAAGCAAAGAAAGATCAAGAATGTGAGAAGTTGCTAAATTAGGGTTTCAGTGTAAAATCCCCTGTTTAGTGCCTAACTTCAAAGCCACATAAGTCAAAATACAAGTTTCAAATGGATCTTTGGCCAACATGAAACTTGTAGAGCATCTCAATACCTTTAATTTGAGTACTATAAGTCCTCAAGAGGATTTATAGAACTCAAGTTATGGGTCTTGCAAATTACAATTCATTAGAGGACTATGAAATTTATCCATGAAAGTCACTTGACTTCCAAGCAACTTTTGACCTTCAAGGAAGTTTCAAATGCATTCTTGGTGAATATGAGAGTTGTAGATCTTGATCTTATCTTTCCATATAGTACTATAAGTCCTTGATAGGATTTGTAGAACTCTAGTTATGATCTTGGCAAGCCAGGGGTATTTTGGGTATTGGTGATTATAGGTCATTTTCAAGCATGGGCCAAAATCTCCAACTTACAAGCTTCAAATGGAAAATTGTTCAACTAGAAAGTTGCTCAAGATAGGGTTTTAACCTTGACCATGCATCAAGGAGGCTTTAAATTGGATCATATGAGATGTTGGTTTGAAATGACTTTGAAATGAAGAGATTAAAGTGATTAAAAGGCCAAAATTGTGGAAAAATTGATATGTGCCCAAACAAGTCCATGTTATATACCATTTTGATCAGAAAAGGCATTTTAAAGGTGATGACATTACCACATTTTTTATTTGAGGTCATTTACACATGGTTCCCCTTTGTACCTTAAGGTTGAAGTAACATAACAATCACAATCCATAAGATCAAAAGCAAGGCAATTACACATCCATTTCAATTCTAAATATCACAAGAGGAGAAATTCAAGAAAGATTGAAAGCTGAAACAGAGCAATGCATGGCTTTGGCATGTGAGATTTTCAAGGGATATGAGAAATTGAATTTCTCATTCAGGTTGTTACAGAACTTTCTAGAGGGTTCTATCAGCTTCTATATAACATATGCATTGGATTCAGATCTTTTTTTGGGAAGGATTGAGCCAGAAAAAAGAAAGAGCAACTGAATTTTCTTCATTGCATCTCAGAATCAGGTTTGGAGATAGAGGGAATTTCAAGACAAATTGATCATTGGAGAAGCTTTAGAAGTGGTTCTTGAGTGATTCTGCAAAAGATTGGAGGTTGAATCGAGCATTTGCACCTTCTGTTCATCCAGTTTTTCCAGGTTTGCAACTTTCATTTTTTAGCTTAGATTAGGGGAAATTGATTAGCATTTGATATGTGGATAGTTTTGCACCCCAAAATTTGCCCTCTTTCAAGGCTTGACTCATTTCTTCATTTCTTTCAAATTCAATGACATAAAGGAAATCCATCATGAATTCAAGATTAAAGGCAAGAATATTATAAAGAGAAGTTTTGTGACATTACAAGAATGTCATTTGTTGCAAGATTTTCAACTCTAAGTAATGTTTAGAAATTAATTTATTTCTAATACTTCATTCAAGTCTCTAGTCAAATTCATGTTATGGTAATGCCACACCAAGTCTACATTATGCTTACAAACATCCAAGAAACATGCAAGGATTAAATCAACATTAGAATGTTTTCGGACCAAGAGTATGCATGTTTAATCATGGCAAAACAGTCCCATGCAAGAGGTGACAAATTTCTTCATGTCACAAGATCACATGTCACAAGACCAAAGGAATAACATGTGACAATGCTTCTACATATCAGAATTTTCAAAATGCTGTCAAGAGTTGGTGGCATTGACCAAGAGGAGCTGTCCAAACACAAACAAACAAAATGGGTGCAAGGCACAAGGTGCTGCAGCAAATAGCATAGGAAAGTAGTGCAGAAAATGCAGCATAGCACCTTGCATGGAAATGGAAAGAAAGAGAGTGACATGAGAAAAGGTGGCAAGAGACATTGCCCCATGAAAAAATCTGATGTTTGGGGGGAAGAGAAAACCCTAGAAGCTGAGATAAGAGGAGGGGGTTGTAAACAAAAGGATTCATTCATTCAACATCCATTCTACACACATTTGCAAAACCAGAAAATAGAGAGAGCTAACAAAACTCTAAAAAACAGAAAAATAGGAAGCTTTGCAAACCAGAAAAAGAGAGTGATATAGAACTAAGAGGATCATTGAGAAACAAAACCTTCACAACATAGAGTGAAGAGGAGTGAAGTACTTTCAACCAAGACCAAGGAGGACATGCAAGAAGGATAGAAAGCTCTTGGGTATCCATTTCCTCCAACCTTTCTCCCTTTATTTTTTTGCTCTTACATTCATTTTGTTTACTATTTTATGTATTGTTGTATGGTATGTATCATGTAAGGTTCCAAAGGGACCAAGAAACCATTCTCAAGAAACCACAAAAACGAAAGAAAAACATAAAAAAGTTAGGGTTTTTCACTCTGGTAGCCTGACACGGGCCGTGTCACACAACACGGCCACCCGTGTCGCCCAACACGGGCCGTATCACACAACACGGCCATCCGTGTTGCACTTCTTTTTGAGGTTTCAACATCCAAAAACCCCAGGCTTCACAACACGGCCACCCGTGTTGCACCTCTGTTTGCCCTAAAAATCATTTTTCACCCAGACTTTACAACACGGGCCGTGTCACACAACACGACCACCCGTTTTTATTGCATGTCTCGATTTTTTTTAGCCGACTAATCCCATATGTTGTATGATTTTAGTAGGAATGTTGCTATTGTCCTTGGTGACTTTTGATTCCAAAAACCATTTTCAAAAGCAAACTCTCGATTTTATCGAGCCATTTTTGACCTTGTAAGCCGACCGCCTTGTGCGTCCGCCATCGACCTTGCTCGCTTCACCTCAAACCTTTTTAAACAATTAAACCCTTGACCCAGCGTCAAGCGGATTTTCTCAAATAATGGTTAAACCAACTCACCATATTTAACAAAACGATAAAGTTCACTTTGTATTGAACTAAAGAGAGAGGATTGAGTGTAGACTTCTTCCTCTCCGAGTGTTGAGATGCTCATTGTAGTGTGGGTGGTTTTGACACTCGTCTTTCAATACGAAGATGTTTTCATCCGCACCTTTTCCTCCTAAAAAACCTCGGCCCCGTACCGAGTGCATTTTCAAAACACTTACAATAAATAAATCGATTCTCTTTGTATTGAACTAAAGAGAGAGGATTGAGTGTAGACTTCTTCCGCTCCGAGTGTTGGGATATTCACTGTAGTGTGGGTGGTCTCGATACTCGTCTTTCAATACGAAGATGTGACTTTATCCGCCACCTATCTCCCATTACAATTTCCTTTCGCAACCTTTCACACCTAAAACCTCGGTCCCGCACCGAGTGCATTTTCAAACTCTTTTCATAACAAAAACTTGAATGGTCGCGGAGTGGTTAGGCGTAGGCCTTCTCCTATCCCGAGTGCTGACGTTTACCGTAGGGTTCTCTGTCACAAAAGCACTTACCATTCAAAACCAAAAACACTTTAATAAGAGAATGAAGTTCTCTTTGTATTGAACTAAAAAGAAAGGATTAAGTGTAGACTTCTTCCTCTCCGAGTGTCGAGACGCTCACTGTAGTGTGTGTGGTTTTGATACTCGTCTTTCAATACGAAGACGCTATGTTCGCCACACCCTTTCATAACAAAAACTTTGAGATAAAAAATTGGGTACTACCCGTAGGGGTTACTATCCGAGGACCTATCCCGCCCCTAAAAAAAAATTCAACAAATCAAATGTGACATCTTGCCTCGCATGGCGAAAGCTTATCTTTCAAAAAGGATATGATACCCGTACAATCCTTGGCGAGCACAATCCCGTAGTTTCCCGAACTACGTCGGCTCTGATTTTCTCATGTCTATCGAGAATACGTAGGCCTAGGACCGCGAAGTCCTACCGAGTTCGTTCTTTCCTTTCTTCCCCCCGTTACCTTTCTTTCCCCGTTTCTAAACCCTTTTTCACTATCCCGTGGAACACTTTTATAACATAACATATAAGCAAATAAATCACACACGACAAACAAATGGTTCCCATCGAGTACGATGGATGTGAGGGGTGCTAATACCTTCCCTTCGCATAACCGGCTTCCGAACCTGTTCTTGGTTGCGAGACCATCTTATCCGTTTCTTTTCTTAAGGTTTTCTCGATATTTCCCTTTCCCCTCATGGGATAAATAAAGTTCGGTGGCGACTCTTCTGTCCTTTTTCTTTTCGCCTTCCCCGTCGTTGTGCGTATTTTTCGAGTAGCGACAGATAGGTTATAGATGTTACTCAGATGGATTTAGGCACAAGAATTGGACAATTAGAGACCAAATTAGTGTGATGCCATTTTCTGTTGAAGCTTATATCTCCTAGTTCTTGAGGTTTTAATGGTGTTTGAATAGTTAGAATTGAAGCCTGAAGAATGTAGTTCATGCTAGGATCTTTAATTTTAAGAATTGCAACAATCAAGATTTGTTGATTTTTCTGCAACTTCTATCGGGTTTTGAGTTAGGGTGAGAATCAATGGAATTGGAGTGCATATTTGAACTCAGGGGATGATTTTAAGTGAGATAGGGTGTTTCAGTTTTATGTGTGATGCATTTTTGGGATTGTCTCGCCGGAGAAGACGGTGGCGCAAAGCTCAGGCCACCGTCCTGTATTTCCCTCCCAGTTTGAATATTTGGAGAAGACGATGCTTCAGCCATTAGAACATGCATTGACCTTGACTGAGAACCCCAACCAACGGTCACGATCGTGTTTCACAAACTGAAGAGAGTGAGTTTAGTCAAAACTCACCGTTTCACTTAAGTGTTTTGGGTGGGCTTAAGTGAACCCTTGCTAACCACACCTCCATTTGGGCCCAATGAGAAAACACAACGTGAAAGACTTGCTATTTTCCACAAGGATTTTCCATTTTTCTTTTCTTTTTTCTGATTTGTTTGGTTTGGTTTGGGCTTAGCCTTCGCTTGCTAGTAGCACCCCCAACTGGGCTCATATCTGGATAACAACATGTTTTAATTGCTATTTGCAACGCTCTTTTATCAATTTTCATTATTTTCTTTTAATTTCACATTTTTCATATAGTTTAGGAAATAATTCACCATAAATAGGAAAATTAACATTTTTAATCTAGATTTTTTTTCCCTAACTCTTGAAAGGGTCTAGAATTTAATAGGATTAAAAAAATAATTGAATCATGCATTTTATATTTTAATTGCATTTTTGTATTTTTAATTGGTTAATTTTGAATATGGTTGGTATGATTTCTTGTTGATTTTGGTATGAATGTTTGGTGATGATTTTTGAGTTGATTCTTTCTGGGCTAGATAGATTAGATGTGCATGTAACCCTAGTAATTTTCTTATAATTTTGTCAGAGAATATTAGGTTAGTTTGAACATTGAACATTAGGTGTTGAATTTTAGGGTTTTAGGATAGTACCCTTAGGTTTAGGGCATAGTTTTAGCACTTAATGAATGGATAACCCCCTGGTTTTTGTATGGCATATTCTTAAGAGGCTTAGGAACCCTTAGAATATTTTATAGGATTTTATAATCATTTTTGGTATTTTAAGTAGATTTAGTTTTAGGACTAACTTCTAGGTGTTTCTAATGCACTAATTTGGCTAGTTTAACTCAATAGTTCTTCTTTAGAATAAGTGTTGGTGCTCTTGTGCTTGGATGAAGATGAAGAAAAATTGAAGATGCTTTGGAGAGCTTGAAGGAGCTTGAATGTGAAGAATTCCTTATCTTGTGGATGCTTGTCAGGAGCTTAGGGAAGCTAGGGTTTTAGGAAGAGCATTAAATTAGTTTTTCTTGTTTCTTCAAACATGGAGTATATTGTTCATCTCCATTCAATCCAATGACATAAAGTCCTCTTAAAGAAGTCACATCTCTCCTTTGGAGGGATGAATGGCATGTTTTAAGAGTAGAACTTTGAGGATGCCATTCCCTTATAATGTTAAATTCTTAGTGGCTTCCTTTGGTTGTCATTAAGTTACTTAACATTTCAAATTGATCTTGTTAATTGATTATCCTTTGGAGGTTACTTGTTGAAGCTTGTTGAAGATGAAGTTTGTGCTTATTGAAGCTGGTTGCTTGTTGAAGTTAGGGTTTTGCTTCCTGGTGAAGATGAAGTTAGGAGCTTGTTGAAGTTGTTTACTGGTTGAAGTTTGAAGCTTGTTTAAGCTTGGTGCTTGTTGAAGATTGAAGGTTTAGTGAAGCTTGTTTAAGTTTGTTTGTTGAAGCTATTCATGAAGATGAAGGTTGTTGCTGTCAACTTTTTGCTGTTTAATCAACTGTTGCTGTCAGAGCTGCTGCTTGTGCTGTTTGCTGTAGGAGTTTGGTGCTGCTGCTTGGGCTGCCTCCTCTGCTTTGGTTTTTGTTTTTCTGTATTTGTGTGTTGGCTTGTGCAGCTTGCCCCTAGGTTTGAAGTGAATAATGATTCACTTTTCCTGTTGTTTTCCTAGGTTCGAGGTTGAGCGGGACTCCCTTGCCTCGCTTGTATTGTTGCATTGCATGCATTTTACTATCTTTGCTTGCTTTCTTTTCTATTTATCCCCTAGGATCTCTGATTTCCTATGTGCAGGAGGGAATTATGACATAAATTAGGATTCTTATCCATGCATGACAACATTAGGTTAGTTTTTATTCCCTTTTCAACCCTAGGCTTTTCAGAGTTTCTCTCTTCTTATCTCAAAACAACTTAAAAATACAGTAATAAGGTTAATCGACATCGTACGTCACGAGTCTTAAGCTATGTGAGAAAGGGTTGCTGGAGAGCTTCTTTCCAGTAGTCTGGCTGCTTAGTGTGGCACCTTTTGGGTGACACGCGACGTAGTCACTCTCAAATCCTAGTCTCTAGTGCGTCAGAGATTGCAAACCAAATAAAAAACACTTCTTTCGTAAAAGATTCAAAACAAACATCAAAGTGTCATTTTTGTCCGCTTGGACTCTTAATCAAGAAAAACCCTTTCATAAGGTAATAAAAAACAGTTAGACAAGCTTGTGTCTTCTGTAGCCCGAACTACATTTGCTCTGATCTTTCATGCTGTATGGAAGTACGTAGGCATAGGATGTCGTATCCTAGCGAGCAACCTTCCCACCTTCATCCGTAGTTAGCCAAACTACGTAGACTCTGACTTTCCCATTGCACGAGGGAATACGTAGGCATAGAGCGGCGAAGCTCTATCAAGTCTCGTTTCTCTTTTCTTTCCTTTTGTCCCTTGACCTGTAGAGTAGATAGAATAACAATCCGTACTAGAAAACAAGCGTGGATCCCGTCGAGTACGACGGACGTGAGGGGTGCTAATACCTTCCCCTTGCGTAATCGACTCCCGAATCCAGGAATTTGGTTGCAATGACCATTCCTTTCCCGTTTTGCGTTAGGTTTACTCTGAGCGTTTCCTTTCCCTCTGCTGGGATAAATAACACACGGTGGCGACTCTTCTGTCATAGCCGGCGCCGATTTTCGCAGTAGCGACAATAAGGATTAAACATAATTAAACCAAACAATTGACAATTGGATGGAAAGCATAGGAAATAAAAGAAAATGTTGTCACATTCGCCGACCTTCACCTGGCGAAGCATTTGGTGAATGCTCGCCACCGCACTCGCCTGACAAACTCGCTGGCGAAGACAGATAGTAGCTACTGGAAGTGTTCGCTACTACTCGCTACCACACTCGCCTGGCGAAGCCTCTCGCTGCCTCCTTTGCCTGACGAACTCACTGGCAAAGACATATTTGGGCTACTAACTTGGTTCGCTACCCCCTCGCTGGGATTCGCCTGGCGAACCTTTGCTCTCATTCTCCTAGTGAATGCTAGCGAATCTGCGAACTCAGAAACCCCTAACTGTCAAAATCGCCCAATCCTTCCAAAATCAACCGATTCTCACCAAACCAGTTCCAACCGCCTTAGTCTAACATTCCTCGACTAAACTTTACCACTTATTCTCATTTTTAACCGTTAAAACTCGGTTTCTACCGATTAAATCAAATTCGACCTAAAAATGGAAAATGAGCAAAAGTCTCCCCAATCCAAAATCAAACCAACAAAACATACATAATCATACACATCGAAAGAATAATAAAGTTTCACACCCTTACCCGATTAATCGAAGCTTAAAAGTTGATTCTTGATGGTTCTAGGTTTTTCTCCTCTTCCTCCTCTTTTCTCTTCTTTCCTTTCTATTTCTTTCTATCTCTTTCTATTCTATTTCTCTCAAATAACAACTAATTAAGGATTATCTAAAACACCCTCTAATTAATTCCCAAAACTCTCTGAATAATAAAATATCATAATATGTACACTTAACATATTAATATTCAAATTTCGCAAATGAAATAATAATCAATCAAATAAATCGAAAGACTCAACAAAATGGGAAATTCAGAATCGGGGCGTTACAACTCTCCCCCACTTTAGAAATTCAGAATCGGGGCGTTACCTGATCCAAACAATTCCGGATGCGACTCTCGCATCTTACTCTCCAATTCCCAAGTCGTGTTGCCTTCCGCAGCACCTCCCCATGCTACTTTCACAAGCGTAATATCCTTGCCTCTTAGCTCCTTAATTTCACGATCCAAAATCCTAATCGGTAAAACTTTAACCGTAAGGTTATCTCTTACTTCAACCTCGTCCATAGGAATCACATGTGAAGGATCCGGAACATACTTCCGAAGTTGTGAAACATGGAACACATCATGCAAATTCAAAAGATTCGGAGGCAACGCCACACGATACGCCACAGCACCCACTCGTGCAATAATCTGATACAGACCAATAAAACGAGAAGTCAACTTCTTTGACTTCAAGGCACGACCCACACCCGTAACCAGTGTAACTCGCAAGAACACATGGTCGCCTTCTTGAAACTCAAGATCTTTCCTTCTCTTGTCATGATAACTCTTCTGCCTACTCTGAGAAGCTCTCATCTTTTCTCGAATAAACTTCACCTTCTCCGTCGTTTGTTGTACCATCTCTGGCCCAACAACCGACTTCTCACCAGTTTCATGCCAACACAAAGGTGTTCGAAATCTTCGACCATACAAAGCCTCAAATTGCACCATACTAATACTTGAGTGAAAACTATTATTGTAGGTGAACTCAATCAACGCTAAATAATTATCCCAAGCACCACCTTGCTCTAGTACACAAGCACGCAACAAATCCTCCAACGACTGAATCGTCCTCTCGGTTTGACCATCTGTTTGCGGATGATAAGCCGAACTCAATCTTAGTTTAGAACCCAAAGCCTTTTGCAAACTCTCCCAAAACCTTGAAGTAAATCTAGGATATCTATCCGATACAATACTCTTAGGAACTCCATGCAACTTCACAACCACACGAACATAAATCTAGGCTAACTTCTCCATATGATAGCTAATATCAATCGGAACGAAATGAGCAGATTTAGTAAGCCTATCAATAATCACCCAAATAGCATTATGACCTCTTTGCGTATTCGGCAATCCCGTAATAAAATCCATCGATATACTATCCCATTTCCACTCTGGAATATCCAAAGGTTGCATCAATCCACTAGGCTTCTAATGTTCCACCTTAGATTTCTGACAAGTCAAACATGCATACACAAACTGAGCTACATCTCTCTTCAATCCGGACCACCAAAAGATTTTCTTCAAATCTTGATACATCTTATTCGCTCCCGGATGAATACTTAAGTTACTCCGGTGTCCTTCCTCTAATATCATCCTTTTCAACTCCGCATCATCGGGAATACAAATACGACCACGAAATTTCAAAACTCCAAAATCATCAACCTTGAAATCCTCATTCTCATTTGTCATCAAATCAACAAACTTCAGATCCAACTTCTGCTTTTCACATACAGCTGCAAGAAAATCATTCATAATACGAAGCGTACCTAGTCTCACACTTCTCGGTGTCATTTCACAAACTAAACTCAAATCTCTAAAGTTTTCCAAAAGTTCTCATTCTTTCATCATCAATGTAGACATGTGCAACGAATTCCGACTTAAGGCATCGACCACCACATTTGCCTTACCCGGATGGTAATTCAAACCAAAATCATAGTCTTTCAAAAGCTCTAACCACCTTCTTTGCCTCATATTCAATTCCTTTTGATCAAATAAATACTTCAAACTCTTGTGATCACTAAAAACTTCAAATCTTGCACCATAAATATAATGCCTCCAAATTTTCAAAACAAACACCACGGCCGCTAATTCCAAATCATGCATAGGGTAATTATTTTCATGCACTCTCAATTGTCTCGAAGCATAAGCCACAACTTTTCCCTCTTGCATCAACACACCACCCAAACCTATCAAGGAAGCATCACAATAAGCTACAAAAGGTTCTGTAGGATTCGGCAAAATCAAGACTGGCGCGGTTGTCAATCTTCTTTTAACAAAATGAAACTCTTTTTCACAATCAACATCCCAAATAAAAGTCTTTCCCTTACAAGTCAACTGCGTTAACGGAAGTGCCAACCTCGGAAATCCTTCAATAAACCTCTGATAATAACCTGCCAAGCCCAAAAAGCTTCGAATCTCTGTAACCGATCTAGGAGTCTCCCATTGCATTACCGCATCAATCTTGGATGGATCCACACTAATACCATTACCGGAAATAATATGCCCGAGAAAACTCACTTCCGACAACCAAAATTCACACTTTGACAACTTAGCATATAATTGCTTATCTTTCAAAATCTGTAACACAATCCTCAAATGCTCTTCATGCTCCTCTTGAGACTTAGAGTAAATCAAAATGTCGTCGATGAACACAACTACAAAACGATCCAACTGCTCATAAAAAATACGATTCATGTATTCCATAAACACACTCGGCGCATTAGAAACTCCGAATGGCATCGCAGAATATTCGTAATGACCATACCGAGTCCTAAAAGCCGTCTTTAGAATATCCTCCTCCTTAACCCGAATCTGGTGATAACCCGATCTCAGATCAATTTTGCTAAAAACACGCGCTCCAAATAATTGGTCCATCAAATCATCAATTCTTGGAAGCGGATACTTATTCTTAATTGTCACCTTATTCAACTGCCGATAATCAATACATAACCGCATACTCCCATCCTTCTTCTTTACCAACAATACCGGTGCACCCCAAGGAGAAACACTTGGTCTTACAAACCTCTTGTCCAACAAATTATTCAACTGCTCCTTCAGTTCTACCAATTCTGATGCTGACATACGATATGGTGCCACCGAAATAGGTCTAGTACCGGGAACTAGGTCAATAGAGAACTCAACTTCTCTTTCCGGAGGTACATCCGCAATCTCCTCTGGAAACACTTCTGGAAAATCACACACCACTGGAAACACATCAAGCTCAACTTTGCTCTCCACAGACAACGATGCAAACAAGCCGAACAACTGAGCTTCGTCCGCTAAAAGTTTCTTCAACTCTTTAGTGGATAGAAAACTTTCACCTTCATCATCTTCCAAAGAAGGAAACCTTACTAACTTGTGATAGCAATCTAAATGAATCTATTAAATTGCAACCATTTCATACCCAAGATCACGTCCAAACCTTCCAATGGAAAACACACTAAATCCATAATGAATTCTTTACCATACATGGTCAAAGAACAACTTACACACACCAAAGAAGTAGTTACTGACCCCGAAGCGGGAGTCTCAATAACCATGTCTCCACTCAAAGAAACCATGCACAAACCCAAACACTTAGCACACTCAAGAGAAATAAACGAATGAGTCGCTCCAATATCAATAGTAGCAACTAAAGGCATATTATTAATAAAGCATGTACCTTTAATCAAGCGATCCACATTAGTAGTGTCTGAACCTGCTAATTCAAATACTTTTCCATCCGACTGAGCTTGCTTTGGTTTGGTATACTTGATACTAATATGACCAACTTCTCTACAATTAAAACACTTTACCACATTCCTTCTACAACCAGAAGTGCCATGTCTAATACTTCCACAATTAGCACACTTCTCCACAGACTTTCCACATTCAAAAGATTTGTGGCCCATCACGCCACACTTGTAACATTTGACCGCACCAGAACTTCCTCCTCCAGGTCTCCTGTTAAAGTTCCCCTTATACTTGCCCTTATCAACAGGCGTCACATAAGGTCCACTCCTTACTTGTTGCTTGCCTTTTTTCTCACTCAAACTCTTATAATGAGTAGATCGAGCCTTGTTGTCCTCTTCAAAAATCCTACAACATTTGGTCAAGTCCGAAAATCTTCGTATTCTTTGGTATCACCATTCTCATACTTAATGCACTTAGAGAACTCCACCGTAACTGTCGCATAATGAGGATGAAACTGAACTGATTCCACAAACTTAAACGTGTAGTCCACCACGGACATATTGCCTTGCTTCAGCTTAAGAAATTCCATTTCCTTTTTCCCCTTTACACTCTCAGGATAATACTTTCTCAAGAGTTCGGTGCGAAATAAATCCCAAGTTATTTCTTCGTCATCCACCTCAAGAACTTGTCTCATACCGACCCACCAGTCGTCGGCCTCTTCTTTCAACATGTGAGTTCCAAGTCTCACCTTGTTTCCTTCAGCATATCCCATAACTCTAAAGATTCTCTCAATTTCCTTCAACCAGATCTGAGCACCATCCGGATCAAACCACCCCTTGAATACCGGCGGCTGATTCTTTCTAAACTCATCATTAGCGTTCGCATTCGGTGCACCTTGCACCGCCCTAGCCATAGCCTCCAACGCCGCATCCATAGCATTGTCATTACAGCCATCCATATTCTGATGATTCCCAAAAATAACAGCAAGGTTAAACAACCGTTCGACCAACATAACAACAAGACAGACATAACTGACTCAACACTGGCTCTGATACCACTTAATGTAACACCCCCTTTCTATACCCCCAAATAAAACAATTAAATCATTTAGGCACTTAATAAAAATTTTCATCAGAGTATAAATTAACACATGGTATAAAAGAGGCACGTCACATTATCCAGGAAATTCAAAACACATACAACACTTGCTCATAAGGATATGCAACAAAGGGTAAATCACCACAAAGAAACTTATTCATTAAAACCCACATATCAATATTTAGTGTAAAAGCAAAAACATCTAAACATTGAATCACTTCGTTCATATAAACATTATATACATCAACAGTTTAATTCGATTTATAAGTCATGTTTACAAAACATACACCAGCAGATACATACAAAGTTATATCACAAAAGAATCAAAACAATTCCTAGCTACCCGGTGCTACATATCAGAGCCAAACGACTAAAAAGAATGAAGCCATGCTTCACAAAAGACCTCCAGCAAACCTACTCTACAATGCCTCATAGAGCATCATAAAACAGTCGAAGGGTGAGAAACATTATCATAACAATCAATGCATATAATTATATATCTATATACACCAATATAGAATACACATAACATATTTCTCACCGCAACTCATCAAAATTTATCACATACCACACAATGTATATCTACACAACTAAGCATATTCACCAATCATGCTTCACAAATCACAACATTTCCACATAAACATTTACACTTATGTTTACTTCAACAATTCACATACACATACACGATTATATTCATTACACCAATACATCATATGAAGATGATAATGCAACTCATAGAGACCGACTCACGACTCTATGCAGATGCAAATGCGGTACCGACTCATTCAGCAGGTTCAATTGAAGAACCAAATGGAACCATCGCTCGTTACCATAGTAACTCCCCGTCGGGCCTACGATGTTCACCCATCGCTCACACCCCACATGGGAACATGATGTTTCAGGATTGCTCACACCCCACACAGGCACACAATCCGATTGCTCACACCCCACAAGGTCACACAATCGTTCTGCAGATTCTCCATGGAATCAAATATAAACCATCGCTCACACCCCACAAGGGCACACGATCGTTTCTGCAGATCCTCCTAGGGATCAAAAATAAACCATCGCTCACACCCCACAAGTGCACGAGGTTTCTACAGATCCTACACGGGATCAGACACACAAGAATGCAATCATGATGCTTCACATGCAAAACTACCCAACATACTCTTGAAATGCATACATATTCACAAATATATAATTAAGCATTTTCACCTCATACCAGCACATACAATTTACGCACATTCACGTTAATCATGCCAAACAACCACATTCTACACTCCACGATTCACAATCTAGGATTCACGCCTTACGGCTACCCACATCACGTCAAATCACAACAACACACAAACTATCCATTTAGATAAGGATTAAACATAATTAAACCAAACAATCAACAATTGGATGGAAAGCACGAGAAATAAAAGAAAATTTTGTCACATTCACCGACCTTCGCCTGGCGAAGCATTTGGCGAATGCTCGCCACCACACACGCCTGGCAAACTCGCTGGCAAAGACAGACAGTAGCTACTGGAAGTGTTTGCTACTACTCGCTACCACACTCGCCTGGCGAAGCCTCTCGCCGCCTCCTTCTCCTGGAGAAATCACTAGCGAAGACAGAGTTGGGCTACTGACTTGTTTCGCTACCCCCTCGCTGGGATTCGCCTGGCGAACCTTCGCTCCCATTCGCCTAGCGAATGCTAGCGAATCTGCGAACTCAGAAATCCCTAACTGTCAAAATTGCTCAATCCTCCCAAAATCAACCGATTCTCACCAAACCAGTTCCAACCGCCTTAGTCTTACATTCCTCGACTTAACTTTACCACTTATTCTCATTTTTAACCGTTAAAACTCGGTTTCTACCGATTAAATCAAATTCGACCTAAAAATGGAAAATGAGCATAACTCTCCCCAATCCAAAATCAAACCAACAGAACATACATAATCATACACATCGAAAGAATAATAAAGTTTCACACCCTTACCCGATTAATCGAAGCTTAGATGTTGATTCTTGATGGTTCTAGGTTTTTCTCCTCTTCCTCCTCTTTTCTCTTCTTTCCTTTCTATTTCTTTCTATCTCTTTCTATTCTATTTCTCTCAAATAACAACTAATTAAGGATTATCTAAAACACCCTCTAATTAATTCCCAAAACTCTCCGAATAATAAAATATCATAATATGTACACTTAACATATTAATATTCAAATTTCTCAAATGAAACAATAATCAATCAAATAAATTGAAAGACTCAACAAAATGGGAAATTCAGAATCGGGGCGTTACAACAAGCATCTGGAAAATGCGAAACGTATAATCAAGATAAGAACACTTAATTGTTGGAAAGATCAAATGAAGTACGGTTATCATCAGTGAATTGACATACCAATATCCCAAGCTCATGCGCCGAACCCACTCCAAACAAACTGTATGCGAGCTGCTAAGAACATCTCCAGAATGTTGCTCCATGCCATATTCATGCCGCCAAGTCCATTAAGAAGGATGAAAAAGGAAGCATTGAGACTGACAAGCCGAGTAAAATTCACCAAGCTCCAAATGGTGCAGTAGTAGTCCACACTTGATAACAAACTTTGTGACTCTCAATAGTGATGTTCTAAGCTTCTTAGTCTTGCAACAAACAACATTACCAAAGATGGTTATTGGATCCAAAGACAAGTGTAAAATGATTAAAATACTATCAAGCATTTGACAAACTTCCATTAGAAAGAGGTCATTGTTGGTTACGGTATGGACCCCTCCAGGAATGCTTGACGATACACATGAAGATCCTAGTCTTTGTTCTTACAGCTCCTGCTAACATAACAGCTTTTGTCAAGAAATTGAATTGGGACAAGCCCATTGTTCGTTTTGCAGTCTACACCTTTTGCCTGCCCAGGATGTTGTCACTCCACCATCAGCAGCAGAAACGTTTTTGCACCTGTGGAAAAGAATTACAGTTATCAAGTCACTTTCGATTGCAAACCCGTTGTATGAAGTAAAATTGACCCTGAATGACCGGCAGCCTCCAAACTTAAGGATGGACTCTGAAAGAAGGAGAAGAAATGTCAATTTGCTTCCAAACAGCTCACGAGTTCGTCACAAGAAAACAAACATCACGGGCATCACAACAAATAACAGCAAGCAACAGAAACATAATATCAACAACACCAGCTGCAAGCATCTACAACAACAACACAATATCAATAACACCAGTCACAAATAGGTAGCAAGCAACATCAGTTACAAGCATCACAACAGCAGTATGAGCTACCAGCAACAGCAAGCGGTATCAGTTACAAGCATTGCAGCAGGACAACATCAACAATCTCAATTCACCACCTGCGACATCAACAACAATTATTCACCACCAAAGGCAATTTAAGGTTAAGGAAGGTTTTTGGTCTCAGCCCTCAGGTCTTAACTCATCATTGGGCAAAGCTTGAGTAGCCAGGAGGATAACAAGGAGACTCGTCCTCAACTCCCTACCGACTCGAAAGCATCAACGGACGTTTGAAAACGACAGCGGCAAATACAACTCCCAGCTCAGACACGATGTCATCATCGCCGACTCAACCCTATCTCAACCACGGCGTAAGATCAAGCAAGTATCTGAACTCATATAAGGCTCCCTGTGAGAAGAAGAGGAAAAGAAGTATTAATGCGAAAGCCAACAAGTAACAAAGGTTATTAATTACACAAAGTCAAGCATCGCAAATCAACACGGAAGAGGAAAGATTTGAACTTCCCAAATAGAACCGACATCTCTCCAACAAAATCAGAAAGATTTAATTGTTGGTTCCCGAAATTACTCAGTGAATCAGACAAGCCCAGATGAAATAGGAAGGATTCGAGCAAGCCATCATTAGCATCAGACAAAAATCAACAAAATAGGAAGTTTTTTCAAACAGATTTCTCATGGAGGCCCAACAAATCCCTCTATAAAAAGGACGAAGGAGAAGTAGCATCGCGCTCAGAGTCCAACCGAGGAATCCATCACCGCCGCGAAACTCAGATCGCTCATAAGACTCATCACCGCCGAAAGAACAGAGAGAACGAGATCATGGATTGCCTCACCATCTCTTCGCCACCATCTTCCAGCCGCCGTCAACTCTTGTTCTTGGGTAAAAGAACCCTTTCCCTTTAAAAATACTTTTGCATGTTTGATCTGTTATGATTTATAGGATAAACAAAGGCATCGTGAAACCAGAGACGGAGGGAGATGACAGAATGACCTTCGGAAGAAGGGATCGACGATGAGAAAATGAAGAAGACGAAGAAGAGTTTGGGGATTTAGGGATTTGATCCCTCCATTTTTGTTTTTTTTTAATTATTTGTTTGTTATTTAATTTGCTGTAATTGGATAATGCACGTGGACGGTAGTCACCGTGCACCTCACACCATATCACCACACACATCACCTACTGCACGATCAAATGCTTCACGTCGCGCATGCCCATCATAACCCGTATGCCCTCGCATCACTTAATCACTCGCCCAACTTAATCCTTTAATTAATCCTAGTTACCCACTAATTAATTTAATTAACCCTAACCTAATAATTAACCAGTATTTAGATTATTTTATTAATCATCCCTTTTATTCAATTAAAATAACTAATAATCCATTTGTTTAATTAAATTTGTTTTAATTTATCAATTATTTATTAAATAATTCATTTTTATCTTATTCACCCCTTATTAAATAATATAAATGCTCACAAAAATCTCTTTTTCTAAATAACTTGAATTTTGATAATAACCTTTTTTATATAATACAATTTATCTTTTTGAAAACTATTTCATTTAATTTAATAATAAAAAAACCTTTTTATATAATTAATTAGCTTTTTATCTTTATAATAATAACTAAGTGTATTTAATTTAATAACAAAAAGACTTATTTAATAACTACAAAATAACTTTCAAAATAAATAATAATAAACACTCCTTTTTATTCAAATTAGCTTATATCTTTTTATTAAGCTTTTTCTCAAAATTTATAGTAATCTTTTCCTCAAAATTTATAGTAATCTTTTTCTATTGAAAAATCTAATTATTGTGAGTAAAAAAGACTTTTACTAAAATTAATTCACCCCTAGTTCAACATTTTTTTTAAAACAAAGATAATACAACTTTTTTTTCTTAAGATCAATTCAACCATTTTCTTAAACTAATCTCTCAAAATCAATCACTTATTAAAATCCACTCACCTAGTTAATCTAACCTTCTCCTTAAAATCAATTTCACCTAAAATTAATCAACATCGTAAAACGCAATCAATCGTGCACGCTCCCGCATCCGCATCGATTCCACTCACACATGCATCATTCACACACTTTAGCCCTTTCATGTGTTTATGTATGGATTTATTTTTTGCCTTTACTTTACCGCTATTTATCATTTCCGCATTTATTTTATCGCAATGCATAGCGTCCAAAGGAAGAATCTGCACATAACCTAAACAATTGTGCGTATACATCTCATTTGCATCATACTCCCCATTGATCCTTGATCCCATTCAAGTCGATCTTCTAAGTTTAGATCCTACCCTATAGGAAGGACCTTTTATCTTTACAACTTAGACAAACACATTCAACAATTCAATTCAAACACCATTCAAATACATTAGAGAATAAGATGTTAATCATCTTAAGTGAGATAAAAATTCTACCCCATAACAATTCAATCAATATGTAGGGACTTTGCCTTAGGAGAGATTGAGGCGTACTTGTTGATAATCCGAGTACTTGAGCCCTTCTTTTAAGACGATGCAAAGACTATTTTCCTACAAAGTTGTGGTGATTAAATCAAGTAATCTCCCTTAAAATGACAACTCATCTTTTCTCCTAGACCCAATCAATCAACTACCTTATCCCATAGGAACTTTGACCACAGTCAAAGAATTCCTCAAACCCTTTAGGGGAACTACAGATACTCTGATTCCGCTCCCGTCAGGATATGTAGGCACAAGATGCAATATCTTATCGAGTATACTTAGAAATAAACCCCTAGGTCTTTTACCCTTTATGCAAATAAACCTTAGCAATAAAAAACATAAAACAAGAGGTTCCTGTAGAGTACTACCGAAACTTAGGATGCTAGTACCTTCCCTAAGTTTAACCAACCCGGAACCTATAACTCTCTAGCATTTGCATTTGCATTGCATTGTGGGTAATTCGATCTTTTTCCCTTCCTTTGGACAAATTAAAGTTCGATTGCAAATGAATTAAGATTCAAGTTAATCAATAGCTTGATATTCAAATTTCACCGCGACAGTCACAAGGTCCAAAAATCAACCGATTCAATTCCAACAAGTTTCCATAGCCTTAGCCTAACATTCCTTGACTAAACTACATCACTTATCTAGATTCTAACCGTAAAAACATCGGTTTCTACAGATTAAACCATTTCGACCTAAAAATGGAAAATGAGTAAAAACTCTCCAACAATCCAAATTAATCCAACAGAAGCATACATAATCATACACATTGAGAAAATAATAATATTTCACACCCTTACTCGATTAAATCAAATCCTAGATGTTGAACTTGAGCTATCCAAGCTTTTCCTCTATTTTCTCCTATTTTCTCTTCTTCCTTCTTTTTTTCCTCTTCCTTTTCTCTTCTTTCTATTTCTATCCTTTTCTATCTCTCCTGTAATCCACCTATATCTCTTTATATTCTATTTCTCTCCAAACATCTACTAATCCATTTTCTCACAAAATGTCTCATCTTATCATTAAATAAGAAATGTCTAAAATACCCTCCAATCTATTTTCTCCGAAAACTCTCAAAATCGGTAAAATAGCATAATATGCAAACATAACACATAATTAAAATATTAATTACCCAAATAAATCAAAAGACTCAACAAAATTGGAAATCAGAATCGGGGCGTTACATAAAACACTTAACCAACATGTGGTTTAGTTCCCCGAACTACGTTTGCTCTGATTTCTCATACCAGATGAGAATACGTAGGCACAAGACGACGAAGTCTTATAATTAAAATATTAATTACCCAAATAAATCAAAAGACTCAACAAAATTGGAAATCAGAATCGGGGCGTTACATAAAACACTTAACCAACATGTGGTTTAGTTCCCCGAACTACGTTTGCTCTGATTTCTCATACCAGATGAGAATACGTAGGCACAAGACGACGAAGTCTTGGTGATCACCCTTTTCCCTTTTTAACCATAGTTACCCAAACTATGTTTGCTCTGATTTCTCATACCAGATGAGGGTACTTAGGAACAAGACAATGATGTCTTGGCGAGCAACCTTCCACCCATCACCCGTAGTTTTCCGAATTACGTTGACTATGACTTTCCCATTGCGCGGGGGAATACATAGGAATAGGGCGAAGATGTCCTATCGAGACTTCTTTTTCTTTTTCCTTTCCCGTTTAGCAATAGCTTTTAGACAACTCACCCTTTCATTAGGCAACAAGCGTGGATCCCATTGAGTACTAATACCTTCCTCTTGCGTAACCGACTCCCGAACCTAAGATTTAGTTGCGACGACCTTGTCTTCTCCTTTCTTTTAGGTTTTCTTAGATCGTTTTCTTTCCCTCCTTTGGGATAAATAACATCCGGTGGCGCCTCTTCTGTTTGTTTCCGCCGGTTTTTTTTTCGCAGTTACGACAAAAGGTAACAAAGTTTTTTGCAGAAACGGGATAAAATTCCTAACGTCGACCCCTTATTATGTGCAAGCTAACAACCAACTAGAGGCTGTAAATAAAGTCCTCATAAGTTTGATAAAAAATCACATAGGCAAAATTCCAATGAGTTGGAATACCACTTTGAATCAAGCACTTGGGGCTTGAAGAACTTCGTCCAAATAGGCCAACGATGCTACACGTTTTTTTGATTCTAATATATTTTCTAATTTTCTTTTAGAAGTGTAAATGTATTTTCTATTTAGCTTTTATAAGTTGTAAATATATTTTCTATTTAGTTTTTTTAGAAAGTTTAATATGTTATTTTCCTAATTTTAGTTTTTTAGAAGTTTTTAATATTTTTATTTACTTTTGAGGATTTATTTTCGTATTTCCTCCTTTTGGGTCGATGAAGAGACCTCTAAGTTGTTATACGTCAAGTTATTGATGGAAACGACAAATCCGAGACCAAGTTTTCATTTCATTTTCATTTTTGGTTTTTATTCATCTTTATTTATTTTCGTCGCTTTTTGGTAAATGACGAGACTACAAAACCTATTATCGGTCAAATTATTGATAGATGGAGGTTTGCCCGAGACCACCAAGCCATTCACTTCCTTTCAGGCGTTCCAGGCCTAGGATCTTTTCTCTTGCCCCCGTGCGATCGAGGTCCCGTTTCCCGTAGTAGCATGAATTACGGACGCTCTGATTCCTCATTCCCTAATGAGGATACATAGGCACGATGATTCCTATCCTTGACGAGCACACTAACAACTAACTTCCCCTTTCTCTTGCCCCTAGTGCAATCGAGACCAACCTGTTTTCCAAACCTTTTTATCCTTCGGGATTGTTTTAAACTTCACTTTCGAAAAGAGTGTGTTACTTTTCCATTCTACCGCAAACAGGCATCGTCCCTAACTGTTGGAATTGAGACTTAATATTACTCGCAAAAACATTTAACCAACGTTTTTTCCGTAGTTGCCCGAACTACGTTTGCTCTGATTTCTCATACCAGATGAGGATACGTAGGCACAAGACGGCGATGTCTTGGCGAGCAACCTTCCCCTCATCACCCATAGTTTTCCGAACTATGTTGACTCTGACTTTCCCACTGCACGAGGGAATATGTAGGCATAGGGCGGTGATGTCCTATCGAGTCTGTTCTTTCTGTCCACCCCCATTTAGCAGTAGTTTTTAGATAGTTTTCACTCATAGATTAGACAACAAGCATGGATCCCATTGAGTACAACGGACGTGAGGGATGCTAATACCTTCACCTTGCGTAACCGACTCCAGAATCCAAGATTTGGTTGCGATGACCTTGTCTTTCCCTTTCTTTTAGGTTTTCTTCGATCATTTCCTTTCCCTCTCTTTGGGATAAATAACGTTGGGTGGCGACTCTTCTGTTTGTTTCCACCGGCCCCCTTTTCGCAGTATGCGACAACTGGCAACTCTGCTGGGGAACGTCGGTTTCCCTATGCGAGTCAATCCTAGCGCTTGTCTGTTTTTTTGTCTTTGGGTGTTTATTTTTGTGCATATGTGTGTTGTATGTGTATATTTTATTTTTGTATAGTATTATATACTTTTTTTTACCTTCTGCACTTTATTACCATATTGCTAATGTGCTATTGGGTGGGGTGTTCCACTAAGAGATAGGCCTAATACCCAGGCTTGAGTACACATCTAGCATTAGTGTGGAGAGTAGTGCGGGCTTGCATGTTTGGCATGCAAGAGCCCTCATAAAATATGCATTCGTACGAGGCTTTCTTTGAAGACATCTTGTCCTGTACGTCTCAGACAGTTGAAAGGATGTTGGAACTGAAAACTAACGACTTTGGAGACCGTTCATTGGGGAGTCAGTTGAGGCCTCCTTGTTTGACCATGATGCCAAACCAAAAATGGTGAATGTATCATCGTTTCTCGACCTAAGAGTCCGTGATACCGACAACCTACATAGGATGTCGTACCTTGTCAGAGAATAGGTCCTACCTGTGAGTGGGGAGGATTTTGTGCAGGAAACTTGGACTTTCAACCGACCCGGTATTCTAGTATTCTCTTCAGAGTAGACCTATGAACCTTCTTAAGTCAGCAGCACCATAGTTATTCAGAGCTTTGTGGGAGTTTTGATCCCATGTCCGTTGCATTAGCATTTTGCATTGCATTTGCATCTCATTCTTGCATATCCTTCCTCAGCCGGGAACAGAGAGCTCATCCATCTTTTGTCCAACCCGCAGTTGATTCCCCAACACTCGTACCATATTTGAATTAGCTTTTGGAAGAATCATGAACTCAGAAGAGTAGAATTCAGTTGTTACAAGGGCGGAGTTTGAATTGATGAAGAACCAGCTAGATTAGCTCATGGAAGTTATGACAACCATGACAAGGTGAGAGGCCAATATTCAGAGAACTCCAGTTAATGAGGATGTTATTCCACCTTCAGTGAACAATATTGCTCAAGCTCAGCCTATGCAGATTCCTATTTAAGATAAAATTATACAAGAGCGTACCATTGTCCGAGATAGGCATTCATCTTCTCTCAATGATACGGACTATCAGAACTTCACATTCTCTGTGCCGGATTCCCAAGAGGTTGTTCCAAAGATTAATCCCATGGATTCACAGAATGTTGAGTTTATGAGAAGATATCATTTGTTGGAGGAAAAGCTTGACGCCCTAATGGGTCATAATACTTTTAATCTAAATGCTTCGAGCATGTGTGTGGTGTCAGGCCTTGTGATGCCTCCGAAGTTTAAGACGCCAAATTTTGAGAAGTACAAAGGAGATAGTTGTCCGAAGCAGCATTTGGTGATGTTTTGCAAAAGAATGACTTCACATGTCCACAACGACTAGCTTATGATTCACTATTTCCAGGACAGTTTGAGTGGGGCATCGCTGAGTTGGTACATGCAGTTGGAGGGTGGTTGCATCCGATCATGGTCAGACCTGGCCAACGCCTTTGTGAAGCAGTACAATTACAATCTCGACATGACTCCCAAGCGCATGCAATTGCAAGACTTATCTCAAGAGGACAATGAATCCTTCGGAGGGTATGTGCAGAGATGGAGAGAGTTAGCTGCTCGTGTTTAACCACTGCTTCTAGAAAGAGAATTGGTTGACCTGTTCATGGATACTTTACGAGGTCCATACTTCGATAAGATGATTGGTAGTGGGGCATTAAACTTTTCTGACTTGATAATAATTGTGGAACGTATCGAGAGTGGACTCAAGAGTGGAAAGATTTGAGACACCTCAAATATCTCAATTCATGAAAGTGAATCAGTTGTCAGTTCACAAGAAAAATGGTAGAAAGAAAGTAATTCCATCCAGGAATCCCCGGTACCTCAGATTCAGTTTTCAGACATTTCGGTTATTTAGAGTCAGCAAACTGTTGGGTCTGTGTATCAGATATCTGTTCCCCTCCAGAATCAACAGTCATATCGTCATCAGTCGCATCAGCGTGTTTGACAAAGACCAAAGAAGCCAGAGAAGCATTTTACTTAGTTGCCGATGTCGTACAGTCAGATGTTGCCAGATTTGATCAAAGGTGGATTGATAGTGCCAAAGGAGATTAATCCAGTGATTCCTTCATATCCGCCAGGTTTTGATGTCAACGCCCGCTGTGATTATCATGCTAGGGCATAGGGGCATTCAACCGAAGACTGTAAGGTTCTTAAAAGCAATATTCATACTCTGCTTGACTCCAATCTATTCTCAGTCACACCTTAGGGTATCCAGATCAACAATCCTCCTTCATCCAGTCATGTGGGTTCATCAGTATATGTTATGGAGGAATCCACCGAGAGTAGGTGTTCAGAAGAGTATCAGACTGACTTCGAAGAGCAATTCTAAAGATGGCTAGTCCAGTAGCAACTCAAGATCGAAAAGCCCAGCTCCCCGAAGATGACAATTTTTTATATCATGTCATTTCTTTGCATTTGCAGTTTCTCTTCTGTTTAAGTGCGAACTTATTTGTAAAACTTATCTGTTTTCGATTGATAATGATAATGAAATGAATATGCATGTTTTGGTTAAATCCATTTATGTTCACTCAATACTTTTTATTGATGTCAAATGCTTTTTTAAGCAGAATCCGAGGGAGGATGACGAAGCTGAAAGACGCAAAACTTCTGATTGTATGCTTTTGAATAAAACCCCTGTTGATGATGTACAAACATTGTTTCAAATCCCTAAACACCAGAGATAAAAGGGGGATGATCCCTTGTAACCCCTTTGAGCCTAGTTGTAGGAGTTTCTTTCTAAAAACGAAAAACCTGCAATCATAACCTGGGGTAGGGTAGGTGTCAGTTAATTCGACCAGACATCCAAATTACAAAAGGAGTATTCTTGTTCGAGGATCAATCACACCAGTAGAGGTCGTATCTAAAAAGCTTACGATGATCCTCCGTCACCAGCCAAGGAGTTAAGCAGTCACAACCCTGTCAAACAAGTCAGATAAGCCGATGTCATACGACTTGTTCCAAAAAAAAAGAAAATAAAAAAAAACATCTCGCTAAGTCGATAACTTGAAAACAAGTGGCTTAGGTAAAAATTAGGGCATCCCGCTAGACTTCAAATCGAAAAAATTCAAAAGAGTTAGTCCAGGCAAAAATAGGGAAATAAAAGAAAAAATAATGATAAAGAACAGGTCGTGTGACTCTAGACACCAAAGATGAAAAGCGAGTGACTGTCACTCCGAAAAATTGTGGTTTCCTTAAACCATCACTCCTGTCATTCAACCTTTGAGAGGTGACCACTTGTGTCAAATTAGCTGAACATAGTGTCGCATCACTGCGAAGAGGGGGGCCGGCAAGAACAGAAGAATCGCCACCATTCATTATTTATCCAAAAAGAGGGAAAGGAAACAATCAGAGAAAACCTACGAAAAAGGGAAAAGACCAGGTCATCACAACCAAATCTCTGGTTCGGGAGTCAGTTACGCAAGGGGAAGGTATGAGCACCCCTAACGTCCATCGTACTCAATGGGATCCACGCTTGTTATCTATCTAAAAGGTGTTAAACTATAGGGCTGGCCATAGGGACGAAAGAAAAGAAAAGAGACTCGATAGAACATCGTCGCTCTATGCCTACATACTCCCTCGTGGAATGGGAAAGTCAGAGTCAACGTAGTTCGGAAAACTACGGGTGAAAGGTGGGGAAGGTTTCTCACTAAGGCATCGTCATCTTGTCCCTACGTATCCTCGTCTAGTATGAGAAATCAGAGCAAACATAGTTCGGGCTGACACAACCACAGATTGGTTCAAGTGTTTTACCCGAGTAGGGTTAAACCTTGGTTCTAGCAGTTAGGTGTATTGCTGCTCGACCATTGGAGACTTAGGCGTGGCCTATTTGCGGTAGAACCAAGAGTTAACAACACTCTTTTTATGAAAATGATTTTCCAAACAATCCCGAAGGATAAAAAAGGTTTGATATTTGTTTTTGTGTCTTTTATGAAGAAGAAGTGAATTGAATTGTGTTTGTAATTCATGTTGCACTAAAGACTATGACTTGAGAGCGAATGCGTTGAATA
>CAWUDS030006658.1:725806-779854 GCA_963859935.3 Lathyrus sativus
CATTATTCTTTATTACATGTTTTGAAGAAGTTTTGAGATGAGAAGAGAGAAGACACAACTAAGGGGAAATTAACTCAACCCTAATGTTATCATGCAATGTGCTCTCATGATTGAGATTAAAAGGGGAAAGGTACATCCTAATGTTATCATGCTTGGATTGAACACTTAATGTCTCTCTTACTCCCACCTTAAACAAATGGGACTAGGAATACTAAGGGATCATGGCAAAGAAAACCAAGTAAACACAAGATAAAATCAATCACAAGTGAGATGAAAGAAAGAGATGAAGATGACTTAAACAAATCAAGAAGAAAATGAAAATATGATATGCAAGATGCAAAGGATGCAAAGCAAACAAAAGATCAAGGCAAAAATGACTTAAACAAGTCAGAGAGAAAGTGAGATGAAATGGGAGAAGTTACAACTCCTACAACCATTCATGCATCAATCAATAAACTCAAAAGGTGAACACTGTAACACCCCATTTCCTCAAAATTAAATAAAATACAATTATTTCAAATAAACATCAGAGTTTCCCTCACAACTGGGATATCACATCAAATAGTTCAACATAAATCTTCATTAGTCGGTTTTCACAATAAACAGCGGAAATAATCATTAATCCAATATTCTCGGCCATCCGCCCAATTTACATAAAATTATTCATTAATAAGTTCACCAAGTACGATACGTAACAGGAGTAAAACAAGTTCAACATAAAACAAATAAACACCCAAGTCCCGTGCTACGTATCAGAGCATCCTAAGACTCGACTCGCACACCACTATCCAAGCTAGCTAAGTACTTGGATTATCTGTACCTCCGAAGAAGCACAGACCACAACAACAACAAAGGGGTGAGAAAACATTATCAAAATTATCGGTAATAAGATACATGAAATAAAGGTAGCAATCATATAAAATATCACCCAACACGCATCAACCACGACCTACTGTCCAATATCAAACACAACATAAAATAATGCAAAATGCAACTCAACACCATGCATGCGGTACCGACTCATTGGTCCATTCAATCGAACCCCAGATAGATCACATACACCCCTCCTTGGCAATGATATATCCCCACCATTCTCCACAAAGGAGTACGGATGAATCACATACACTCCTCCTGAGCAATGATTCATCCCACCAAAACACTATGATATGCACGACACCAAATGCACAATAAATAACCCAAGCACGCTATGTGCACACGATCCTACTGATCACATCACCATACACAACCAATAAATTCAAGAACACTAAGTGCACATGATCCTCCTGATCACATCACCATACATCATATATATATATATATATATATATATATATATATATATATATATATATATATATATATATATATATATATATATATATATATATATATATATATATATATATATATATATATATATATATATATATATATATATATATATATATATATATATATATATATATATATATATATATATATATATATATATATAATATATATATATATATATATATATATATATATATATACATACATATATATATATATATATAATATATATATATATATATATATATATATATATATATATATATATATATATATATATATATATATATATATATATATAACACCAATTAATCATATCAAACATCATGGGAATTCATATTCCAACACCTAGTATACACTCTTCACCACCAAAAATCATCCCTATACCCATCATGACCAAAGGGATCCTACCAAGCATCATCATTGGTTGGAAACCACAAAAATCAAACAATGTTGTTACGCTCGCCACCCTGCTCGCTTAGCGAAGCTCTATCAAACGTTCGCTACCTGCTCTCCTAGCGAATGTGCGAGCGAAGGCAGACAGTGGCTACTGGAAGTGTTCACTACCTAGCTCGCATGGCGAGTCCCTAGAGAATGCTCGCTATCTGCTCGCCTAGCGAACCTGCTAGCGAGCGTCTGCGATACTCAAAACCCTCATTGTCCAAAATGTCACTTTGATTAATTCCAAGCTTATCATTCTTCATCCATCTTCTACCTATTATTACTACAACTATTATACACTACTCTAATCAATTGTTCCTCAAACTTTCTCTCCAGAACCAATACTCATGGTCATTACCAAAACCACAGAAGTTACACAAAACCCCACCAAAATCACAACTCTGCTACGTTACGCAGAAATTCACCTAAATCACAACAATACATGCCCAAATTCATCAATAGCAGCAACAATCATAAACATAACAATATACTCATCTTGTTCATCAAATCCCTATGGGGTTAAGGAATCCCCTCTACCCAATTCATGTAAAATACCAATCCCAATCAGTTTCTCCCCCTTACCTCGATTAATTGCTCAGATTGTTGAAGGACTCTGAAGAATGGGTAGTCATAGCCTTGCTTCTCTCCTTCCTTGTTCTTCCTTCTCAATCTTTCTCTAAAACTTGATTTATCGTGTTCTATCTCTCTTTTCCCCAAAACCCCTTCTTATATCTCTTAATCCTCATTTCACTTATTCCATCCAATAATAATAATAATAATAATAATAATAATAATATTACTACTAATTATTAAATTATCATCATTATTAATTATATTATATTAATATTAAACTCTATATTTATTAAATAATCCCTATAAGTTAAGGACACCCACCAATGTGCTCAAACGCACCCCCCACATAAGAACGCACCAAAATAAAAATAACACCAAAATACTAAATAATTAAAATGGGCGTTACAACTCTCCCCCACTTTAATTATTTTCGTCCTCGAAAATTACCTGATGGAAACAATTCCGGATACGCTTCCTGCATCCTGCTTTCCAATTCCCAGGTCACACTGCCTCTTGTAGCACCTCCCCAAACCACTATCACCAATGATATCTCCTTCCCTCAGAGTTATTTCATCTTACGATCTTCGATCCTCAACGACATCGTCTCAACGGTAAGATTTTCCCAGACTTGAACTTCATCTCTCTGAATCACATACGATGGATTCGAGACATACTTTCGAAGTTGCGACACATGAAACACGTCATGCAAATTCGACAGTTCAGGCGGCAACGCCACCCTATAAGCCACAACACCAATTTTCTGCAAAATCTGATACAATCCAATAAACTTAGGATCCAGCTTCTTGGACTTCAACGCACGACCCACACCAGTCACTGGGTTAACTCTTAGGAACACGTGATCACCTTCACTGAATTCCAGTTCTTTTCTTCGATTGTCATGATAACTTTTCTGCCTACTCTGAGACGCTTTCGTTGTCTCACGAATCATCTGAATGGTCTCAGTAGTTTGCTGCATAATTTCTGGTCCCAATACCATATTCTCACCTGTCTCATACCAACACAGAGGATTTCTGCATTGTCGCTACTGCGAAAATCGAGGCCAACAATGACAGAAGTGTCACCACTGTGCGTTACTTATCCCAAGAAAGGGAAAGGAAACGCTTTGAGAAAACCTAACGAAAAGGGGGGATAATATCGGTCATCGCAACCAAATCTCGGGTCTGAGAGTCGGTTACACAAAGGGAAGGTATTAGCACCCCTCACGTCCGTCGTACTCGACGGGATCCACGCTTGTTGTCTATCTAAAAGGGTGATTGAAACTATCTAGCTAAAGGCTCAAGGACAAAATAAAAAGAAGTGACTCGGCAAAGCAACGGTGCTTTGTGCCTCGTATCTCATCTGGAGTGAGAAGTCAGAGTCAACGTAGTTTGACTAACTACGGGTGAAAGGGGGAAAGGTTGCTCGCCAAGACATCGCGTCTTGTGCCTACGTACTTTCATCTGGTATGAAATATTAGAGAAAAGGTAGTTCGGGTTAAAAGGGAACACAAGTTTGTTCAACTGTTTTACCCGAGTAGGGTTAACAATTAGTTCTAGCAGTTTGGTGTATGCAGCTCGACCATTGGAGACTTAGGCGTTACCGTTTGCGATAGAACCAAGAGTTACCAAAACTCTCCTTATAAAATTGATTTTCCAATATTAAAGGCCCCAAAGTGAAAAAAGAAGTTTGAATGATTTGTTTTTGTGTTTTTTTAGAGAAGAGGTGTTTTGAGTGGTTTGCAACTCATATCGTACTAGAGGCTATGACTTAGGAGTGAATGTGTCGCATATCACCCAAAGGGTGCTACACTAAACATCCAAGCCATTGAAGGGAAACCCCTCAACAACCCTTTCCCAAGTGCTTAAGGCACGTAACACACAATAATCATTAACCTTTATTAGGTGTTTTATGATTGTTTTGAGATGAGAAGAGAAAGGACACTAAAGGGGAAGTAAATCCAAACCTAGAGTTGTCATGCAAAGGTGATCCTAAGATTGAGATAAAGGAATGCTACCTAATGTTGTCATACATGGTTAGGATTCTAATGTCTATCATAATCTCCCTTAAACAAGAGAGATTAGAGGTTCTAAGGGAAAGGAGACAAAAGAAACAGCAGGAAACAACATAATCATGCAAGAATGCAAACATAGAATGCAAATGAGGGAGGAAATTGGTGTGGGGCAGTAGCCTCCACAAGCTCATCTCAACCTCAAGCAACAATATGACAAATGCAAGAAATGAAAGGAACAAGAGATGCATCAAAAGAAACACACAAGAGCATCAAGAATGGGATGAAATGGCCTAAACCAAACAACAACAACCATAATGCCAAAACATAAACACAAATGAAAGGAAAAGAAGACCTAAATCAAAGTGTGGATGGAGGCAATATGAGGACAACAAGGAACCTATAATGGAACTCGACCATAAGCATCACAAGAAAGGTGCACAAGAAAGCACAAAGAAGTCCTCATGGATTCATCATTTTTTAGCATGCTTCAAGTACCTCAAAAGGAGGGACCAAGCTACCTCAATTGAGATTCCAAAGTCATTGGACAACAAGGGACATGAAATAAAAGTTCTCAAAAGAAAAAGCAAGTAAACCACAAGGAAATGCAAGCAAATTCCCAAAGGAAAGCAAGCATGTTTCACAAAGAAACCCAAATTAAGAACTCAAAAATAAGCAATCAAATGAACAAGAAAAACTAAATGTTATGACCTAAAAATGAGCAAGCACCATCCTTAACATGTTAACAACATGAATCAATAGGCATTGAGAGCTCAAAGGATCCAAAAATGTCATATCCAAGTCAAAGTAGGTCAAGATGTATGTTTGAACCTCCCTTTGGGTAACTTGACTTGCAAGTTACCCTAAAAATAGGAAATGATTCAAATATTATCAAATAAAATGCAAGAAGCTCATAAATATTTTGGCAACCAGAGGCCAAAAGATTTCAAACAAAATCACTTCACAACATCACCATAGAAATTGATTCACAAGGGTGCTCCATTGTGAAGGAGGATTGTTTAGGGTCAAATGAAGGGCATCAAAAGTCAACTCAAAATTCAACCAATCAGGGGAAAAATGGTCCTAAAAAATTCTTCAACTCATCATTGATATGAGGATTGAATTTTATTCATTGGATCAAAAGGACATGAGAGAAATAAAATAAAAACCAAAATATGTCAAGATTTAGGTTAAATAAAACACTTCCAATGATAAATTCCATTTTTTATTTAAAAATAATTCAAAAAATAAAATAAAATTTTTCTAAAATTAGAGGACATCTCAAGGATTCTAAAACATATTTTTTTGGAATTTTATCACTCTTGAAAGTATTTTAAAATAATTTAAATCTAAACAAAAATAAAATAAAACAAAAAGAAAAATAAAATGAAAATAAACAAAAGCTGGGCGCGAATAGCAACCCAACAACATTGAAAATGCAATGGGCCAGCAAAGGGGGGTGTGAATAGCACGCCCAGCCCATTAGAAAAAAACAAATAACCAAAAAACGTGTGGATCCAATGTGGTATGGTCAACCAAGGTCCATGGTGGAAATCAATCAGGCGCGTTGGCTGAAAAAGTAATCCAATCCAAGGCTTCACATTCACACACGTGGCTCAGACCAAAGAAATAAATGAAGCGGTGTGTTTTGCTGTTGATCACGTGTGGCAAGTCAAACAAGGAACATGGTGTATCTTAATCTGGAGCGTTAAAATGAAAAGTAAGCGCATCAAATGGCTGGGAGAACCATTTGAAAAGTGGAGGGAGAACCAGACGCCGGAACCACTGTTCCGGTTGTCTTCTCCGGCGAACCAACAAGAAACCAGCCACGGCCAAAACCCAGATTCTTCAAAACATAACCAAAATGAGTAAAATAAAAGCCAAAAGTGATCTCCAGGTTACGTGGATAATGAATCCACTAGCCATTTTCATTGATCATGCCTTAAAAAGACAAAACAAAAAGAAATAGAAATGAACTCAAATGAAAAAAGTTCACAAACAACCATGAAATCATTCCAGAATCCAACTACACATCAAGAGGTTTGCAAATATATGAAAATGGCATGATATCAATGCATAAACAGTGAGATATTTTGAAAGAAAAGAAACCTAAAAACAAGCTTCCACAATGCTCAGTTTGTTAGCAAAGCTTGAAATAAATCACCCAGAAACGTTCAATGGACCTCAAGGAATGTTTTGAAATGTTTTGTTTTGATTGAAACTCAGTGAAAGTTGGAAAACAATTTTGACTTTCTCACCGCTTTCTCTCAATCTGTATTCACTCAATCTCTCACCAAAACCACTTCTGAAGATTTGTGAATGAAGCTGAGATTATGTATGATGGATTCAAATGGAAAGAAAGCCCAATTTTGTGCTCTTTGGGCCCAATTGGATATTCACTTTTTCACTTCATGGCCATTTGAATAGTGCACGAAATTCACCTTGCTCAGCTGTAAAAATGGATCCTTTAGCTTGCATCTGAGGTAGGTTGATCAAAGGGCTGAGAATGGTTCCTTGATTTCATCTTATGGCATGCTTTTGATGTGTTACTTAATCTTGAAGAAAGCTTGAAAATAGCCACCAAAATGCACTCAAATCTCAAATACAAAGATGGCATTATGTTGGAAATGTGTTTGGCACTCAAAAAATGCACAAGGTTGGTACAAAATAATTCCAAATGATTTTAATTTGATTTTCCCCCTTTTAAGGCCTTTTTCATGGAAATTTCATTAGGGATTCTTCAATCCAAGCCAAACCTTTGATCCCTTGATGTTGGGTTGAGCAAACGACCCTATTTGGAGCAAGTTTGAAGTTGGAAATATTTTCATTTCAAGTGTGCAAAGTGGTGAAATGGACCTATAATGAAAATGACTTGTAATCCTGCTTTCCCAAAATACCCCTGCCTTGCAAGCCTCATAACTTGAGTTATACAAATATGATGAAGGACTTCTAGTACTCTTTGGAAATCTAAGATCATGAGGAACAACTTTTATGTTCATAAAAAGTTGAGGAAAAATATCCTCCTAGGTCAAAAATTGCATGGAAGTTGGTTGTGTTTTGTTTACCAAAAATCACATTCATCTGAGGACCTGTAACTTGTTTGTTTCATAACTTGAGTTCTAGAAATTAGATGAATGACTTCTAGTACTCAAAAGAAATCTAAGAACATTCTCTACAAGTTTCATGTTAGGGTCAAGATGAGATGAGACTTGTATCTTGAGATAGGTGGTCTTGAAGTTAGGCACTAAGATAGGGGATTTTACAGTGTCAGGCTTAGAAACCCTAGCTTAGTAACTTCTCACACTCTTGATTCTTGATGAATTGATATTGAAATAATATCTCATATATCTTAACATAAAATTCCATGAACACAAAGACTTGGAATTGAGTCTTAATCTCCTTCAATTTCACAGTTGACTTAGGGTTGACCAGATGAAAACCCTAATTGCACCATCTTCAACTGTAGCTCTTCACACTTGGTATAAACACTTGAATGAACTCCACAATGACCCTCAAGGCCTCCAATGAGCTTAAATGATCATTTCCCTCCATAACCATGGGCTTGTGATCCTTAGATGACCTTCAAATGGCCTCCTAGACAGGAGGTGAACCACATACACTTATCTGCCTATCCAAAAGGCTTTGACTTGTCTCTGATGATGATAACCCCCTGTTGACTTGAATACAACCTCTTGATTAGGCTTAGAACCCTTGGAAAATTCCTCTTGTCATACACACATATCTTGAGCCCCTGTAAAGTGCAAGATGCTATGCAATGGAATATGCTAGAAGAATGAAATGAAACATAAACCAAGTAAAGAAAAGGTTGGGAAAATTTTGGGGTACAACAGCTGCCCCTATTCAAACGGCTTAGACCTGAATGGATGAAAAGCGAACGGCTATCAAACAGTCAAGGTAAAAGACGGTTGAATACAAAAGAACCCGGAAATTTGCCAACCGCAGAAAGAAACTGCAAACGAGAGTCTCCGGAGATAACTGCTTTGATTACAAACATGCCTTGCCGGGGGAAGAAAAACTTAACGAGTAACTCTGCTTGGAGAAAACTTCAAATTGCTGGAATCTGGATATTCAATGAACTGAAGTGAATCAATGAAATCTGCCGGAGTCTAGATACTCAACGAGATGAGGAGCACATCAACAAATGAAAACTGGCCGGAGTCCGAACACTCAATGAATCAAACCCACCGGAGCCTAAACACTCAACGAAACCAAATCAACCGGAGCCTAAACACTCAACAAAACTAAACCAACCGGATCCTAAACACTCAACGAAGCAAAACAACTGGAGCCTAAACACTTAAGGAAACCAAACGAACTGGAGCCTAAACACTCACCGAAGCCAAATGAACCAGAGCCTAAACACTCAACGAAGCCAAACGAGCCAGAGCCTAAACACTCAACGAAACAAACGAACCGGAGCCTAAACACTCAACGATATAACCAACTGGAGCCTAAACACTCAACGAAGCCAACCAACCGGAGCCTAAACACTCAACGAAACCAAACGAACCGGAGCTTAAACACTCAATGAAGCCAAACGAACCGGAGCCTAACACTCAACAAAGCCAAACGAACCGGAGCCTAAACACTCAACGAAACAAACGAATCGGAGGCTAAACACTCAACGAAACAACCTGGAAACTGGAGTATCTGATAAACAAAGGGAATATATCACAAACTGAGTCTTCACCGGAACTTGAATATTCAATGGAGCAAGAGATAGAAAACTTATCAGGATTAATATAAGCAAACGGAGTTTGAGCACTTCACGGCAAAGCAAAACGTTGCAAATAGAAAATTCCAGAACCTAGATGTTCAACGGAGGAGCCAGAGTCTGAATGCTCAACGTAGAAACCGAAGTCTGAAATGTAAGAGATAACCACTACCTGAAAACAGAAAGGTAACGACCTGGTTTATGTTTCAAAATGCAAATGTTTGAAAATGGCGTAATGCTCCATACGAAATGGAAATGCTACATGTTTAGGTAGATGCAACGGAACCACTCTAGCAAAATAAATGCTAAACAAGAGAACAAACGGAGGAAGACTAGGCACGCCTAGTGCAAACGGACTCATGCTGGGGAATATAAGCCTTGGACGACCTTCGAGAAAACTTCTAGGTAAAACTGCTCTACTAAGCACAAATCCATTCCGCTTGGAATTAGAAACATGTGTCGACCAACTGCTGGGGATAACCGTACACCTACACGCACACCACCATGCTGGGATGAAGAAACCACTTTTAATTGCTGGGGAACAAACTATGGCTGGGGAAAACAGCTCCATCCATACCTTCTTAGACAGATGCCCCGAGTATAACAAACTTGCAAAAACAACAGACAAGATACTACACAACATAGGCTATCTTGGTCATCATCCATGACGTTGTTCAGTTAAGTCAAAGTTTTAACAGTTATTGGCCAAGGCCTGCAAGTTCATGTATGTGAAAACTCATCAAAAACATCGGGCGTTTTTCAGAAACAAAATGGTAAAAGCTAGAAACCAAGCATACAAAGATTTCGGAATAGCATGTTTTATTGATAAACGGCCTGAAAGTAGGCAAATTTACAAAGGATGCAACTCCTGAAATGAGAAAGTTGCGCCAAAGACAAATAAGAAATGCACAAAGATATACAAAATGTCGGCAATATGGTACACACAACCACCATGGGACGACCCATCTATGACTCACATGACTTCGATGCTTTTTCGATGCTTCGTCTTTAGAAGAGATTGACTTTGAACGATTTCCCGCGGGTTCTCCCATAATCTGTTATGTTCTGAAGACTGATACGCAGATCGCAATTGTTTGCTTTTCAAATCCCTAACTTTTGCCTGAATCGCCCTCGCGGGTTTTCGATTCACCGGGATACCCATTTTTGCCAAAGTCGCCTTTTCAGGTTTTCAATTTTGCGGGTTTATATCTTTTCTTTTTATCCCTAATTTTTTCCCGAACCTATCTTTTTATGGTTCGCCGGGATGCCCCATTTTTGCCTGGATTTTCTTTTTTCTTTCCAGCGGGTCTCTTTAAGCATAGTATTTTTTGACTGCGTCTGCATTCACAGGGGACGTGAAATCTTCGTCGTCCATAGTCGAAAGTAGCAAGGCTCCTTCGGAAAAAACTTTCCTTACAACATACGGGCCTTCGTAATTGGGAGTCCATTTGCCCCTGTGATCGTTTTGTGGTGGGAGAATCCGCTTCAACACTAAATCACCTGCCTGAAAGCTTCGAGGACGTATCTTCTTATCGAAGGCTTTCTTCATCCTGCTTTGGTATAGACGACCGTATGCGATGGACGCCAACCTTTTCTCATCCATCAAACTGAGTTGATTCAACCTGTTCTTCACTCATTCTGCTTCATCTAGTTTGACGTCAGCCATAACTCTCAAGGAAGGTATCTCGACTTCTAGTGGCAGGACCGCTTCTATACCATATACCAACGAGAAGGGAGTTTCCCAAGTTGAAGTACGCACTGAGGTGCGGTATCCATGTAAAGCAAAGGGAAACATCTCGTGCCAATCTTTGTAGGTCACAACCATCTTCTGCACAATTTTATTGATATTTTTGTTAGCTGCTTCGACTGCACCATTCATCTTCGGACGATAGGGAGACGAATTGTAATGCTCAATCTTGAAGTTCTGGCACAACTCTTTCATCATCTTGTTATTCAGGTTAAATCCATTATCATTAATGATCCTTTCAGGTATTCCATATCGGCAAATGATGTCCCTTTTGGTGAACCGAGCCACAACTTGCTTGGTGACATTGGCATAAGAAGCTGCTTCGACCAATTTGGTGAAATAGTCGATGGCTACTAGGATGAAACGGTGTCCATTAGATGCAGTTGGTTCGATCTTTCCAATCATATCAATTACCCACATGGAAAAGGGCCATGGAGATGACATGACATTCAAAGGACACGGCGGCACATGAATTTTGTCAGCATAGATCTGACATTTATGATATTTCTTCGTGAATATGAAACAATCCGACTCCATCGTAAGCCAATAATACCCACCTCGCAACAACTTTTGAGACATGGCATGTCCGCCGGCATGCGTACCGAAGGTATCCTCGTGGACTTCCTCCATAAGCAGATTTGCTTCTTTTTCATCCACGCATCTCAACATCACCAAATCATGGTTTCTTCTATAAAGCACACCATCCTGATTCAGATAAAAATTTCCAGACAATATCCTTAGAGTCTTCTTATCTCGACTGGATGCCCCAGTCGGATACTCCTGGTTCTTAAGGAAATTATGGATGTCAAAATACCACGGCTTACCATCAGAGGCCTCCTCAATGGCGAATATGAAAGCGGGCCTATCAAGGTGGGAGATAACTATTCTGGGAGCTTCATTCCAAAAATTAACCTTGTACATCGAAGATAGCGTTGCCAGAGCGTTTGCCATCTGATTCTCCACTCGCACCACATGGTGAAACTCTACCCTGTCGAAGAAAGGTAACAACCTCCTTGCATAATTCATGTAAGGAATCAAATTAGGTTGACGAGTTTCCCATTCTCCCTTGATTTGATTCACAACTAGCGTAGAATCACCATATACATCGAGATTCTTGATCCTCAAATCAATATCTTCTTCGAGGCCCATGATACACGCTTCATACTCAGCCTCATTGTTGGTGATCGGAAATGTCAATCTGGCAGTGAATGGGATATGAGTGCCATGAGGAGTTGTAATGATTGCCCTAATTCCACTTCCGTATGAGTTGATGGCACCGTCAAATATCAACTGCCATTGGGAACAAAGTTCAGGACCTTCATCTGGTAGTGGTTCGTCACAATCCTTCATCTTGAGGAACATAATGTCTTCGTCAGGAAATTCAAACTTCATTGGCTGATAGTCTTCGATAGGCTGTTCGGCAAGGTACTCTAACAGAACACTTCCTTTGATGGCCTTCTAAGAAACATACTGAATGTCGTATTCTATCAGTACCATTTGCCACCTGGCAATTCTTCCTGAAAGCGCTTGCTTTTCGAAGACATACTTGATCGGATCCATCTTCGAAATCAGCATGGTTGTATGGTTAAGCATGTACTGTCTTAAAAGTTTGGCAGCCCAAGCAAGTGCGCAACACGTTTTCTCAAGCATTGAGTAACGGGACTCACAATCTGTGAACTTTTTACTCGGATAGTAAATCGCATGCTCCTTTCTTCCAGTATCATCATGTTGACCGAGGACACAACCCATACTGTTCTCAAGAACCGTCAAGTACATAATCAATGGTCTTCCAACTACTGGAGGTATTAATATCGGAGGTTCCTGCAAATACTCTTTTATTTTTTCAAATGCTTTCTGACAATTCTCATTCCAAACGACCGCCTGATCTTTCTTCAATAACTTAAATAATGGCTCACAAGTGGCTGTGAGGTGAGATATGAACCGAGCAATGTAGTTCATTCTACCTAAGAAACCACGAACTTGTTTCTCGGTCTTTGGCGCTGGCATTTCTTGAATGGCCTTGATCTTTGCAGGATCAACCTCAATACCTTTCTCACTGACAATAAACCCCAACAACTTTCCTGACCGTACGCCGAAAATACACTTGTTTAGATTCAACCTCAACTTGAATTTCCTAAGCCTCTCGAATAGCTTCAACGGATTAATCAGATGCCCCTCATCTGTCTGGGACTTTGCAATCATATCATCGATATAAACCTCGATCTCATGATGTATCATGTCATGAAAGAGTGTCACCATTGCTCGTTGATAAGTTGTCCCTGCGTTCTTCAAACCAAAAGGCATTACTTTATAGCAGAACATTCCCCATGGCATGATGAAAGTCGTTTTCTCCATGTCCCTCCAATGCCATTTTAATCTGATTGTAACCTGAAAAACTGTCCATGAAGGAAAACACTGAGAATTGTGCGGTGTTATCAACAAGCATGTCAATATGAGGGAGCGGGAAATCATCCTTTGGGCTTGCTCTGCTCAGGTCCCTATAATCAACACACATCCTAACTTTGTCGTTCTTCTTAGGCACAGGAACGATGTTTGCAACCCACGGAGGGTAGTTTGTCACAGCAAGAAATCCAGTGTCCAATTGCTTCTGGACTTCTTCTTTGATCATCACTGCCATATCGGGCCTGGTTCTTCTCAATTTCTGTTTAACAGAAGGACACTCTTCTCAAAGAGGCAGGCGATGAACTACAATATCTGTGTCGAGTCCAGGCATATCCTCATACGACCAAGCAAAGACATCCTTATACTCTTGGAGTAACTCAACCAGTCTTTGTTTGACATCACTATGCAGCACGGCCCCTATTCTAACTTCCTTCTTATCCTCTTCAGTTCCCAGGTTGATGACTTCAACTTCCTCCTGATGAGGCAGGATGACCTTCTCCTCTTGTCTCAACAATCTAGCAAGCTCTTCAGGTAGGTCTTCGTCTTCATCGATCTCTTCTTCTGCTTGAAAGATCGGATTGTCAAAGTCACACCGAGTCATAGACGAGTCTGAGTCGGTGGTATCTGAAATGTGTAACCTACAATGATGATGATTTTATGCTTAAATGATATGCAAACAAAACAAACACAAACCACATTGCCATTTTACTGTTAGAAAACAAAAAGAAGAAAAATAAGGATCACAAAACTCGAATGAGAAAATAGCCTTTTGATTAATGATTAAAAGATGGTTCAAACATAAATAAGCATGCCCTGAACAAAATACCGCTATGCTCCGGGTAGAACATAGGGTTACACAATAACTGAGAAAACAAAGTATTACTATTCACGTGTCACTTGGACAAATTCTTCAATGGACCAATTGCATAGCTTCTGTCCGGGAGCGCTCGAATGGATCCAAGCGTCCATGTCACAATCACTGCCTCCGACTTGATCATCAGAAACAACATTGATTTGCTCAAAAATAACACCCCCACTAGTGAACTTGACGGGCCCCTTATAACGCGGAGCGCTCTGCGAAGATGATGGGTGGCACCCCAACCCGAACTTGTCCTACTTCTGAGGTATGTCTAACACCTTTCCCCATCCTTGCGATGCCCCAGCCTGTACTGCCGCTTGAGCCTCCTTAAAAGATGACATAGCTACTTTTGGTTCTTTGTCCACAACTGGAGACTTGTCCTTCAATTGCACGGTCTCGAAGGCCTGACACAAAGTCTCATGAATTTCTCCGTCTACCTCAACGTATTTGAAAGATGACAAGTGGCTAATCATGATATCTTCTTCCCCACATACCGTCACAACACTGCCCCCGACCATATATTTCAGCTTTTGATGCATAGTGGACGTAACAGCCCCAGCAGAATGTATCCATGGACGACCCAACAGACAACTGTAAGCAGGCTGAATGTCCATGATGTAAAATACCGCCTCAAATACCTCCGGGCCCACTTGGATAGTCAGAGTTATCTCCCCAAAAACAGATCTTCGGGTTCCATCAAAGGCTCGTACAACCAAATCACCTGGTGTACAACAAAGACCCTGATGATCTATCTTCATCAACGCTTTCTTTGACAACACATTCAAGGACGACCCTGTATCAACAAGGACGTGCGACATCACTGTTCCCCAACATTCAATTGAAATATGCAGTGCCAAATTGTGGTTTCTGCCCTTTGGCGTCAAGTCCAAAACTGTAAATCCCAGACCATTTCCTGCATTTACATGCGCCACCACTCCTTCGAGCTGGTTAACCGATATTTCTTGTGGTATGTAAGCAGTGCTTAAAACCTTCAACAACGCATTTCGATGCACTTCTTAAACACAACAACAGTGATAGTATAGGAATCTTTGAAGGAGTTTGTTGCAGATGGTCGACTTGTAGTCGCTTTTTCTAATCAACTTCATGAACTCTTCCATGTCCTTTTCCAGAGGCTCCTTCTCCACCAGTGGAATTTCTTCTACCACTGTCTTGCCTTTCCCTTTATCAGTTCTCTTAGCCACCACTTCAGGCGTTGAATAGATTGTACCGCTTCTGGTAATTCCTCCAACTCCGGCTAGATTATCCACCGAATCGACAGGCAAACTCTTCAATTCTACCATCTGTGCATTACAAAACACCTCGGCTCCGTAATTCCACGGGATAGCCTTTGAACGTTTGTATGGCACAGGGCCTGCTTTAGTGATGATGATTGTAGGTGGCCTTGGAGGTGTTGAGATAGTGATAGTTTTATATGGGATTGAAATCGTCGCAATTTCATCATGCTCCTCCTCTACTACTTCCACGGGATTCCTGTCAGCGGTCTGATTAAATTGTTACATTCCTTCATCCATCATGCTTTGAATATACTTCTTCAGATCATCACATCCCTCAGGATGGCTCAAACAGTTGACACAACCTTCACTACAACCCGGGAACACTCCCCCTTTCAGCAGCTTCTCCTTCACAAAACTTAATGGCGTTTTCAGTTCGTTCACGTCGGCTATCAGATCTAACCCTTCCTCTACCAGAACAGCACTAACTGTAGCCGGCCCATGATTCGGTATAGGGTTTTGAACAATATTTGGTGCGTCATGTGAAAAATCTATTGCTTTGCTATCAATCAGATCTTGCAACTTATGTTTGAAAGCCTTACAATTGTTAATAGTATGGCCGGGTGCCCCGGAGTGGAACTCGCATCGTGCATTCACATCAAAGCCTGGCGGTGGTGGGCCTGTCAGAGAAGCCAAAGTCCTCTTTTGGATTAATGGCAATTGCAACAGAGTTTGGAGCACTTGGGAATATGGCATCGGTGATGGATCAAAGACTCTATTAGCTGGCCGAACCGGATATCTTCGATAACCCTACTGATTTTGTTGGGGTGGCTGTTGCTGCCGTTGTTGTTGTTGTTGCGGTTGTTGTTGTGGTTGTTGTTGCTGTGGTACAGGGATCGTAATGCTAGCGACCTGTTGTTGATGATATTGATTATGAGGCTGATTTCTCCATCTTCCCTGAAAACTAGATATTGAGTTGGTTTCTCCCTCGCGCCTTTTGTTGCCAAAGACTTTCTTTCCTCCTCCTCCAGCTGAGGATCCTTCGCCTGCTTGAATCTTCCCAATTTTGATATCATTCTCTATGCGTTCCCCGGTGATTATCATGTTATAAAAGCTGTCAGACATACAGTTGATAAGCTTCTCATAATACATGCCAGATAAAGTGGCCACGAACATGTCAATCAGCTCGCGCTCCACCATCGGCGGTTGAACTCTTGCATCCAATTCGCGCCACCTTTGGGCGTATTCTTTGAAGCATTCATTACTCTTCTGGGTAAGATTTTTCAACTGAACCCTGTTTGGAGCAAGGTCACTATTATATTGATAATGCTTCATGAATGCCTCAGCCAAATCCTTCCAGCTACGGACATTGGTAGGCTCCAACCCCATGTACCATTCAAGGGAAGGACCGGGCAGACTGTCCTGGAAAAAGTGCATTAACAGCTTTTCATCGTCTGAATAAGCAGACATTTTCCTGTAATACGAGCGCAAGTGAACTCTAGTACCCTTGTACTTATCAAACTCAGGGACTTTAAATTTCTACGGTATCCTTAGGTCAAGAATAAGTGCAAGGTTGGCCATATCAGGCCCATAGAGTTCTGACTCTCAAAGCACTTTATCTTGTCTTCCAACCATTTGAATCTTCTATTAGTCTCAGAAGGCACTTCACCACCAAAATCTCTCACCGAGAAGATGTCATCCTGTCTGTCCTCAAACAACTACTGATTCAGGTTGCCATGAATAGCACCGTTAACTTCAGGCTCATACACATTTCCCTGACCAGTAATTCCAACATTACCAACTCCAATGTTACCAAATCCAGTGTTACCATTGCCTCCGCCAACATTACCATTACCATTCCTAGTCGCGTTCCCAACACCATTGCCAGTATTAGGGATAGCGCTATTAGCATGTTGAGTTTCAATAAGAGGTGGGTTGGCAGCAGTCCCTCCATGTAATACGCCGTTATTATCAACCCGTGCAATCAGAGGCTGCACCAAGGTCCTGAGCTGGTCTTGTCCACTAGCTATAGTCTGCATAACTTCCATAAATTAAGCCATTATATCTCTCATTTCCTGCATTTTTTCCATGATCCTCTTCTGTCTTCCTCTAGTCGCGTACCAGTGATTTGTGTTATCAGCAATCGTGAAACAAACTAAATGAAGATAGGAGATAAGAAAACAGTTCCGATGCACCTGCAATGCGAAAAAATGATTAATGTAGACATGTGTATATGCAACAGGGAGATTTCCCCCTTAATTCTAGTTTCCAGAAGAAGAAACGACCATAGAAAACCCCACAGACAAGCAGACAGAATAATAACTCCTCATATAATAACAGGCCAACAGACAGTGTGTATACATCAACTGAGTACAAAATAGAGATGACCTCACTCAACTATCCTGGTGATGGTCAATGCGTAATCAAAACAACAAGATACAAAAAAGACAGTCAAGCTGAGTGCTGAGACTAGAAATCCTCTAGCAGCTTCTGCGTTTCAGGATGATCTGGTCTAGTGAGTAGACCCTATATGAATAGCTCTCGCCGGCTAATGGTGCACTGTAGACTATCAACATGGTCTTCTCAGGCTCCTTCTTTAAAGCACGCCTCAAGTCTGCATCTCTTGGTGTCCGCTCTCAACTTACAATCCTTTAAGTTTGCAATAGCTTTGCTCAATCTGTACTCACTGTTATATTTGAGCGATTCTTCCACCAAAATCTTCTCGTCCTTCGCTTTGAGCTGAATCTTCAACTTGGTGATCTGCTGTTTCAGCTTGTCCCCACGCTCTTTGTTGTTAGTGAGCGTGGCGTTCCATACTGATTCAAACTTAGAGATCTCCAAGTAAGCCTTGTCCAGATCCTTCTTCTTGGTAGCAAGCACACTACTGACAACGTTCAAATCTCGGCCTGAGCGTTCTCTGGCGCTAATCTCCTTTGTCAAGTTCGTACCTAGCTTTTGACAAGTTCAGTCTGCTTCTTGAAGGCATGAACAACATCGATCTTCTCGCTTCGGAGTCAAATGACTTCTTTCTCTAATTCTTCGTTCGCTTTCTTCAACTCTTCTTTCTCACGCAACAGTTGGTTGTACTTCTGAATATCCACGATAGTGGGTTCTTCAATCATGATGGGGTAAAAAGGCGTAACTGAGGGAAATGGCATCAGAGACTTAGCAGCTCTATCTTTGATCCAAACCATGTAAGAGTCATAATCTCGATTGTTGCTCTTTCCTAGCAATATCTTACCTTGCCTGTGAATGTTACTCCATGCACACTCTATTCTAACCAGAGTATCAGCTTCCAGCAAGCCTGTGAGATACAGAGATTCCTGTATCTCTTCTTCTTTTGGAGGACTCTTCAAAGCATATCCAAACTGTCTAATCAACAAAGAGGGATTATAGTTAATACAACCCTTCCTTCCGACCAACGGGACGTTCGGAAAACCACTGCAATTATATATGATTTCAGCGCCAAGTATATCTCGATTAAACCATACAATGTTTTCTATAGATAAACCCATTAACCTAACAGACCAATCTTAGGTGCCAGCAGTAGCAACAAATGGACCTGCTTTCAGAAGGTGACTGAAGAACCACCTATACAACATGGGTACACAGCAAGACACATTTTTACCCCTTCACTTCTCGTTCTTGTAATGGTTAGAATGGTAAACATCTCCTAACAAGGTAGGCATTGGATTCCCAGAAGCAAGGATATAGAAGGCATCTGTATCCACAAAGTATGGCAAATCAGAGAGAATCCACCTCCTATCTTAGTGTATACTCGAAAAGCTCGGGTAGAAAGCTTTTGTTCTTACAAACCAACCCAAATAAACCCAACAGGTTAGAAAGGAACACAACCATAAATAATAACAGCAAATAAATCACAAATGCGACAAGCAAATTAGGCTTGGCTCGCTAGGGGTCCCCAGCAGAGTCGCCAGCTGTCGCTACTCGAAAAATGCGTCGCGCAACGACGGGAAGGCAAAAAAGATAGACAGAAGAGTCGCCACCGAACTTTATTTATCCCATGAGGGGAAAGGAAAATATCGAGAAAACCTTAGGAAAAGAAAGGATAAGATGGTCTCGCAACCAAGATTGGGTTCGGAAGCCGGTTATGCAAGGGGAAGGTATTAGCACCCCTCGCATCCATTGTACTCGATGGGAACCTTTTGTTTGTCGATGTGTGATTATATTTGCTTAAATATTATGCTATGAAGAGTGTTCCACAAGATAGAGAGAAAGGTTTAGAAACGGAGAAAGAGAAGTAACGAGGAAGAAAGGAGAGAGAACAGACTCGGTAGGACTTCGCGGTCCTAGGCCTACGTATTCTCAATTGATATGAGAAAGTCAGAGTCGACGTAGTTCGGGGCTACGGATATAGAGGGGAAGTGTGCTGGGCAAGGATTGTGGCCCTTGTGCCTACGTATCTTTACTTGAACGAAGTAAAGAATCAGAGCAGCCGTAGTTCGGCCTACGGTGCGGATAACCGGTGTTTGGGGATGATGTTATTGTACGCGTTCTAGCAGTTTAGGTGTTTTGCCGCTCGCTCGTTTGGAGACTTATGCGTACCTGTTTGCGGTAGAACGGACGTAACATATCCTGTTTGAAAGGTTGATTTTCGCCATGCGAGGCAAAGTATCACGTTTGATTGGTTGAATTGTTTTTTAGGGGCGAGATAGGTCCTCGGATAGTAACCCCTACGGGTAGTACCCAATTCTTTATCTCAAAGTTTTTGTTATAAAAGGGTGTGGCGAACGAGGTGTCTTCGTATTGAAAGACGAGCGTCGAAACCACCCTCACTACAGTGGGCATCCCTACGCTCGGAGAAGAAGAGGTCTACACCCAATCCTCTCTATTTAATTCAATGCAAAGAGAACTTTGTTCTCTTATTAAAGATGTTTTTGGTTTTGAATGGTAAGTGCTTTGCGACAGAGAACCCTACGGTAAACGTCAGCACTCGGGATAGGAGAAGGCCTACGCCTAACCACTCCACGACCATTCAAGTTTTTGTTATGAAAAGATTTGAAAATTCACTCGGTACAGGACCGAGGTTTTAGGTGTGAAAATTGTGGAAGGAAGTTGTGAAAGCGAGATGGTGGATAAAGTCGCGTCTTTGTATTGAAAAACGAATATCAAAACCACTCTCACTACAGTGGGCATCCCAACATTCGGAGAGGAAGAGGTCTACACCTAATCCTCTCTTTTTTAATTCAATACAAAGAGAAATTTATTTTAAAGATGGTTTAAAAATGGACTCAGTACGAGACCGAGGTTTTTGAAAATGCACTCGGTGCGGAGCCGAGGTTTTAGGAGGAAAAGGGGTGGAAGCGTCTTCGTATTGAAAGACGAGTGTCGAAACCACCCTCACTACAGTGGGCATCCCAACACTCGAAGAAGAAGAGGTCTACACCCAATCCTCTCTTTTTAATTCAATACAAAGAATTTATTTATTTATTGAAGAGATTTGATAACCTACCAAAGAGATGAGATAAATTCGAATATATACAAGAAATAGATAATATACAAGATATATAATCAACAGTCCACCAATTTAAATTTTAATGGTTTCGATATTTTATTAGGTATTTTTTTGGAAGAATGTACAAGTGTTGAAGATTTACAAGATAGTAATAATATACAATTATAATATGTACAAGAATATAAATGACTGAAAATAAAACAGTTGTATATTTACAGAAAGTTAAAGTTAGTCGTCAGTTGGTTAGTGTATTGAATCGGGACTCGAAAGAATAGGATCTCGTCTTAACCACAAACAAAATGTCGATTAATCGAAGGTAGCCTATCGCGATCCCAAAGTAAGGAAGATGACCCCAATGGTCATCCCCCATAGATTTGAAATCGGGAAGGTTATCGACTTCGAAAATCTGACGCTTGCGGATAAAAAGCTTTCATCGATCCATAAGTCGAAATGAAATTTAAATAGAGAAGAGATGAGAAGAGAATGGGGTGGTCTCGGATCCAACGATACTTATCAATATATTGACTTAGTAATCGATTTATGGAAGCGTCGTCATCGACCGAAACGGGAAAAATTAAATAAAAAATTCAATAACAAATGAAAAATAAGATCAACTCTAAACATAAAAATAAATCTCAAAACTCTAATATAAATATTAAAAAAAACATTCTAAAAGAAATAGTATAAAAACTCCTAAACATAATATATATACAAAACTCTAAAAAAAAAATATGAAATATATAATAAATAATATATACATATTAACTAATAATAATATACATATAACAAAATAAAATATTAACTAAAACATTATACATACAAAATAAAGATATGATATGATTATAAAAATATTTACAACATATTGACAAACTTAATCAAGAGAATAATAATATTTAGATACATAAAAAAAAATTTTCTTAAAATATTAAAAAGAAGAACAGAGGAGGAGTATGTAATGAAACGGTTGGTGTGAAACCGAATGGGCTTTGTGGGAAGCCCACTATCCATAAACAAACTAGTACAGGCCAAGGAATCAATATCAGGCTTAAAGCAAAGCCAATGAGACGATTTCCAAATCATAGACACGGTCAACACCTTCTTCCTTCAAACGACACGTGAAAGAGAAACAAGATCCCTTCCTTCAGGCTCGATTTGCACAGATTTGTGGATTTCATTTTGATTCTCAATCTTCTCCTTCTTCTGGTTTCTATGAGGGTCGCTCAGTTTTCTGGAAAGGGTTTGATTTGGGGTTAAATATGCTTCAAGAAAATAGAGGTCGGGTCGAAGATGGAAAGAGAGCGGAGGAATGATTTGAGGCATGTTATGATGACGGGTGGTTTTGAAGAAGATTTCTGGGAAGTTTGTGAAGCTTGGTTTGGGGTTTGATTTCGGTTTGGAGAAGATGATGGTGAAAGCTGGGTTTTGATTCATCAATGGAGGTTCGTTTTGGGATTTCTCAGTTTCTTTCACGGATGGGTTTGTGTTGTGGAGTTTGTGAAGGTGAATCGCGGTTTGCTGGTGATTTTGCGAAGTGGATGGATTTACGGTGGTCGGCGGTTTATGTCGGTTGTTGTTTGATGGTGATTTGCGCAGGAATCAGAGAAAAAAAAGAGTTTGTTGTTAACAGTGTTTGAGATTCTGGGGTTTAACGGTGGTTGTTCATGGAATCTGGGTCTTCGGTGGAGGGTTTTCGTTTTCGGCAGAGGTTTTATTTTCTGGGTTTTTAAGGAGTTTGAATGGAGGTTGAAGCTGGAGATTTGAGGTTTGGAGTGTTGATGGTTTTCGGAAATGGAAGGAAGGTGAGTAAAAATGGCGGAAGTTTGAAGTGAGAAAGATAGTGATGATTTTCGGTTGGTGAACTGATGAAGGTGGCTGCTAGGGTTGTGACCTTTTGGATTAGGGTTTGGAGGCTCCTCAAATTAGGGTTCCTTGGAGGCTGAGAGAGTTGGAAGACAATGAATAGGGCACACCCTATATAGGGCTGCCACGTGGCATTAAATTTTTTAATAAAAATTGAAAAAAATAATAAAAATAAAAAAAAATAAAAAAGGCATGGGGTAAGATTCGAACCCCCGTCCTTTAAGTAAATAAACGCAAGTTCATTCACTGGGGCGGGGATACGTCCGTTAGTCAACCTGCATAAATAAATATATGTACATAAATAAAATAATAAAATGGAAAAAAACAAACCAAAACACTGGGGCCAGGATTCGAACCCCCAACCTTCAAACAAATACGCAGAACTTCATCCGCTGGGACGAATTTGCTTTTATTAATAAAACGCACAAACAAAATATATATTACACAATATAATATAATAAAACGGAAAAAAAAAAAAAAACGCTGAGGCTGGGATTCCAACCCCTATCCTTTAGGTATATCACAAACAAGTCCATCCGCTGGGACAAATATATTTATATTAACAAACTTAAACAAATAAATATATCTTACATGACAAGCTGATTTGAATAAAAACTAATTAATAATTAAACAATAATAAAAGCTAATAAATATTCTATGCTAAAATTAATTCTAATATAATAAATAATAGAATGATAATAACTTTTAAAAAAGAAAAATTCTAACAAAAACTATTAAATAAAATTGAATACAAATAAATCCTAATATTAATAAAAACCTATTTTAACAAATCTATTAAAATCTAAGACTATTTAAATGGAAAATAAATAACTATTCTAATTCTAAAATATAATAAAAACAATATTCTACACCTAATTAAACTAGATAAGTGATAAAAATAAAAAAAGAACAAAATAGTAATATTTGCAAGGAAAAAGAGAAATTAAAAAGGATTGAAATATTTACGAAAATACCCTCAGGCCACGTGTCGCGCTCCCATTAGGCAAAATAAATCAAGATTTGAAAAACGCTCAAAGTGGACACGTATCTAGACGACATGAAATTAAGTGAAAAAAAGCAAAAATATTTACAAAAGCTGGCGGGCAAATTTAGGGTATGACAGATGCCCCTATCTAATCGGCTTAGACCGAGTAAGATGAATTACTGCAGCATTCATCTTTCAAGGTATAAGTCGATTAGATACAAAGAAGACCCTGAATTTGTCCAAAAAAGGAAAACAAAAATTTGAGAAATGAAATACTGACAAACCTGACACCCAAAAGGATGTAGGGAGATAAGCTTCTCCGAAGAGATTGCCACTTATCGCTGACTTTAAATGATATGCCCCTGACTGGGCTAAATTTGTCGTTGAAGATTTGATTAACCATGGGGTTGAAATACATCATGCGGTACACCCATGGTCTTGAAAAGGTGCCCCTGTCTGGGCGGAATTTTGCTTTGATATGCTTGAACTTCGTGGGATGACCCACGGCCTTTGCAGATAATGCCCCTGACTGGGCTGCTGATTGCATTGAAGCTCTTTGAATTTGCCCAATAAACTTTGAACAAATTCGTGGGGAACGCTCACGGTCTTGCGGATGATGCCCCTGACTGGGCTGATTATGATCTTGATATCCTCTGACTCTCGTGGGAGAAAACCACGATCTTGCAAAGGATGCCCCTGACTGGGCTGGTGATGATCTTGAAAATCATCAAAATTGATCATGGATCTGAACTCGCATATGTGAATGCTTGATGATAATGATATTCCATAACGAATGGAAATGCAAATGCAAATGCTAACATGCGAAGATGCAAGAGCTGGGGAGAGCATGATATGATTCTTGATATGCATATGATGCAAGATACTTATGAAGCCGAATGCGATGCGTATGATGCATATGATTGTAGATGGTGATGTAAATGCAGGTTAGTCTTTGGTGGTTGCCAATGCAGGCTGAACTTTGGGTTGGAAGTACCGGATGAGGGTTGGTATTTGGAGGGTAGACCAGATGGGACTGGTTGGTGAAAGGTTAAGCTGTCAAAGGAGGGCTAATTTCGTGGTTTGCCAGATGGGAGTTGGACTTTGGGATGAGGTTTACCAGACAAGAACTGGTTAAATGGTAGGCTAAAAGGAAGGGTGACCAGATGAGAGCTGGTTTAAAAGCTGACATATACCAAGCGGGAATTGGTATTCAGCAAAGGGTTGACCAGATAGGACTGGTTTGAAAAGCTGACATATACCAAGCGGGAATTGGTATTCAGCAAAGGGTTGACCAGATAGGACTGGTTTGAAGTTTTAAAGGTTTGACCAGATGGGACTGGTACAAAGTGAAGGGTTTACCAGATGGGACTGGTTTGAAAGCTGACATATACCAAGCGGGAATTGGTATTCAGCGAAGGGTTGACCAGATGGGACTGGTTTGAAGGTTTAAAGGTTTGACTAGTTGGGACCGGTATAAAGGTTTGCCAGGCAAGAACTGGACTTTGGAGGTTTGAAGGTTACAAGGTTTTGACAGGTTTAGGTTGTGGGATGAAGGATCCAATGACAGCAAGGCTTTTTCGAAAGGTTAAGGTTATTAGGTGAGATGACAGTATGATTCCTCGACACTTGTTTTGAACTCAACAGTTGCTGATGAGGATGAACTTGCTTGAATAACTTGCCATTAGATGACCTCGAGATGGCTTGCCCCAGAGTTTGTACCACGAAAGGATTTATCATTGTTTAACCAATTCTTGGTGGTTGGCTTCGATATACTCTTTGGAGTAGCTTGCTCTTGAAAGAGCGTCGAAGCGACTTGACTTATCCTGATTAAACATTGGAGGGATCTATCCTCAAGTCAAAGAAACTTTGGGTGGCCTGCCCCTGATTGGTGGAATCTCGAGATGATTCACTTTTGATCAACCGCTTCTTGAATGATTTTCCCCATAATCAACTGACGTTTAGGGATTTGCCTTAAGTTGGCTGATTCCACATTTTTGATGCCAATGCTCCAGTTCCACAGGACTACAAAGCATGCTCGATTCTGATCCAGACTGCTGAAATGGTCAAGTCCTGCTTGATTACTTCTTGTTGGAATTTCCTTGATGCCAACTACTGACTTGCAATTTGAAATTTGTTTGTTCACGAATGGTAATCTTAATGCGAAGTTCATGCAAGTTTTGAAAGAAATGTCTTTTACTAAGTGTCGTGACAGTGAGACGAATGGACCGTTAGTCCAAACGTTGTGCTAATTCGATTATAGCAAGAATATTGACACCAATACTGATGATTAGCAAATATGCAAGGAGTTAGGTTACGCAACCTCGCAATAATATGCTTTCAGAATAAACCTCGCCTCAATTAGGTCTTTCGAGGGTTGTAACGTGGTCTGGCTCACGGTTATAAAACAAAGGATATTAGGCTCAAAGTATGATTTGTACCCACCCCTTCTTCTTATTGATCTCCAGTCCTACGTTCAGTTAATTTCGCATTTACCGACTTGACGGTGTAAGCTTGATGGTTCAAGGTTTGCTTGAAATGGCAGTCACCTTATTTTGATGGATGTCAGTGACCCTTTTGGGTGGTCACTGAATCTTTTTTTTTTTTGTTGAGGGCTTGAGGACCTCTTTTGTTTTAGATCCCTAACTTTTGCATGGACTGATTTTGCTTGTCAGATCCATCGGGATAGCCCTGATTTTTGCCTAAGTCTCCCTTTTGAAGTGTTTGACTTAGCAGGCTTTTGATTTTTTTTATTTTATTTTGTTGGAGGATGGTGACTGCCATGTCATGGGTCATTGATGAACAACCGTCTTCTAGATTTAGTTTTGTTGATTCGAGTACATAATCGGGTTAACTGAACACTACCCTGCCCCAGGTTGAGTGTAAGGGTTTGAATATCCGAAGGAAACTCCTACTTCTAGGCTCGAAGTTGGTTGACTAGGGATTAACTCCTTATATCTCCGGTGTTTAGGGGATTTGAAATAATGCCTGTACATCATTGACGAGATTTTATCCGAAAGCATACAATTCGCAATTATGGGTATTTCGTTTTCGTCATCCTCCCTCCAATATTTGCTAAACACAACAGTGATGAAGTGGAGTGGATAAAAGTGTATGTGTCTGTGATAAGTGGAAATAATGAGTGAATACGACGTGACTGATTCGGAAAATGCATAATAACTCCATTAATATTACAATTCAAAACAACAATGTTTAAACACATGTAGCAATTAACAGGAAATAAACTACAAGATGCAAATGATAAAAGCGTTCAAGGACTGCCAATGTTGAGGACGTCTGCCTGTCTAGACCACTGGCTTCTGGAAATGACCCTTGAAATATTCGAGTTTAGACAACTGAGAGGTTGACATGGACAACCAAACCTCCTTCTGGAAAAGATATGTACTCTTTGTCAATCAATTGTTGCACTTTGGCTTGGAAGGCTTTGCATTCTTCAGTCGAGTTCCCCATGGATCCACCATGATATCCACACTGAACATTGGGATTGTACCCAGGAGGGTAAGGTTCTGGCACAGGCTTAAGAGCTTTAGGCTCCACCAATGAGTTTTGAATCAGATGCGGGAGGAGCTGACTGTGCGACATATGGACTGAATGAAGAGGAGCAGTCCTTCTTTCCAAGTTGTTGTTGGGCCTTTTCTGATTTTGGCCCTGATTCAGATGACCTCGGGCATGGGCTCGTTGATTTGTATGAGGAGCAATCCATGGCTTGTGAGATGAAGCTTTAAGCGTGGCTGATTTCTCATAAGGATAACATGGCACTGGTAATGATGCCTATTGAGAAGATGAGGGACCATAGAGTTTTGCCGGTACATCGTGAGGATACCCAATGTTCGCTATGAGTGCGCTGGTTTCATCCTTCTCTTCCTCATGGAAATCGTCGAAAGATTCAAGCTCACTGGCCTGACTGCTTGAGGCGTCTTGGATTTGTCCACTTTTAAAGTAGCTTTCAATGCGCTCTCCTACAATCACAAGGTCAGAGAAGCTTGATGGCGTACAGCCAGCCATTCTTTCAAGATAAGTACCATGCAAACTGTTGATGAACATGTCAATCAGTTCCTTGTCCAAAAGTGGTGGTTGCAGTCTTGCTGCGAATTCTCTCCACCGCTGTGCATATCCCTTAAAGGATTCATTTTCATTCTGAGAAAGGCTTTGCAACTGCATGCGGGTTGGAGGAGTATCTAGATTGAACTGGTAAAACTTTAGAAAAGTGTTGGCTAGGTCCCTCCATGATTGGATATGGCTTCTTTCCAAATCCGTGTACCAACTTAATGATGCCCCACTCAGACTTTCTTGAAAACAGTGGATCATCAACTTATCGTCATGAGTGTAAGGGGTCATTTTTCGACAGTACATCACCAAATGACGCCTCGGGCAACTAAAGCCGGTGTACTTCTCGAAGTTGGGTATCTTGAATCTCGGAGGAATCACCAAGTCTAGCACTAGACACATATCAGCAGCATCGAGGCCGGGCATGTCAAACACTCTCATAGCTTGAATTGTCTCCTCAAGGGCGCGAAGCTTTTCTTTCATGGGATCGGTCGTTGGCATCCTCTGGGGTCGAGTAAGAACGTTTACTTGCGGAGGATGGCCATCCGGCGGAAGATCATACAGTGGATTAGTTGTCACAGTAAATCCTGGTGGAGACTCAACATCCTGGCGGTTGTTCTCTGGCATAGCTACCTCAACTTGCCTTGTTTGATTGGCCCTTCAAGGCGTCTACGTTCCTCTTGCTTCAAACTCTTCACAACTCTCACGAGTTCCACGGAAGTGTCGGGAAATCAACTGCGGGTTATAACAGAGGATGGGTAAGCTCTTGGAATCTTGGTCAGGGAAGAAAATGCAAAATGATGCAGATATGCTTATGCAAATGCAATGCCATGAGTGCACACGAGAACAGATCCACAACAACGATTAAAGTCACAGATCCTGCAAGACAACAACAAAAGGTATCTCTCCCTTCGGGTGGACAATCTACTGGTTTAATAAGAGGGTATCCGAAAGGCCTTTAAACAAAGTCCCATGCGCTAACCCTCAAAAGTTTTCCATCAGATCGACTACTCGTAAGACGGTATTCCCTTTAAAGGATGAACACAGAGTTATGTTTTAGGAACCTTCGGAATAAGGTTCTACAAAGGTCCTCAGAGTCACGGACTCCCACGTCAGAAATAAAAACGTCATTACGACTACACGTAAGACATAATCATCCCAACGGGGTCTCATCTGAGCGGTGGAATTCAATCCAACTCAACGAGTCCTAAGTCTCGCAAATCAGAGAGAATCCACCTCCTATCTTAGTGTATACTCGAAAAGCTCGGGTAGAAAGCTTTTGTTCTTACAAACCAACCCAAATAAACCCAACAAGTTAGAAAGGAACACAACCATAAATAATAACAGCAAATAAATCACAAATGCGACAAGCAAATTAGGCTTGGCTCGCTAGGGGTCCCCAGCAGAGTCGCCAGCTGTCGCTACTCGAAAAATGCGTTGCGCAACGACGGGAAGGCGAAAAAGATAGACAGAAGAGTCGCCACCGAACTTTATTTATCCCATGAGGGGAAAGGAAAAATATCGAGAAAACCTTAGGAAAAGAAAGGATAAGATGGTCTCGCAACCAAGATTGGGTTCGGAAGCCGGTTATGCAAGGGGAAGGTATTAGCACCCCTCGCATCCATCGTACTCGATGGGAACCTTTTGTTTGTCGATGTGTGATTATATTTTCTTAAATATTATGCTATAAAGAGTGTTCCACAAGATAGAGAGAAAGGTTTAGAAACGGAGAAAGAGAAGTAACGAGGAAGAAAGGAGAGAGAACAGACTCGGTAGGACTTCGCGGTCCTAGGCCTACGTATTCTCAATTGATATGAGAAAGTCAGAGTCGACGTAGTTCGGGGCTACGGATATAGAGGGGAAGTGTGCTCGGCAAGGATTGTGGCCCTTGTGCCTACGTATCTTTACTTGAACGAAGTAAAGAATCAGAGCAGCCGTAGTTCGGCCTACGATGCGGATAACCGGTGTTTGGGGATGATGTTATTGTACGCGTTCTAGCAGTTTAGGTGTTTTGCTGCTCGCTCGTTTGGAGACTTATGCGTACCTGTTTGCGGTAGAACGGACGTAACATATCCTGTTTGAAAGGTTGATTTTCGCCATGCGAGGCAAAGTATCACGTTTGATTGGTTGAATTGTTTTTTAGGGGCGAGATAGGTCCTCGGATAGTAACCCCTACGGGTAGTACCCAATTCTTTATCTCAAAGTTTTTGTTATAAAAGGGTGTGGCGAACGAGGTGTCTTCGTATTGAAAGACGAGCGTCGAAACCACCCTCACTACAGTGGGCATCCCTACGCTCGGAGAAGAAGAGGTCTACACCCAATCCTCTCTCTTTAATTCAATGCAAAGAGAACTTCGTTCTCTTATTAAAGATGTTTTTGGTTTTGAATGGTAAGTGCTTTGCGACAGAGAACCCTACGGTAAACGTCAGCACTCGGGATAGGAGAAGGCCTACGCCTAACCACTCCACGACCATTCAAGTTTTTGTTATGAAAAGATTTGAAAATGCACTCGGTATAGGACCGAGGTTTTAGGTGTGAAAATTGTGGAAGGAAGTTGTGAAAGCGAGATGGTGGATAAAGTCGCGTCTTTGTATTGAAAAACGAATATCAAGACCACCCTCACTACAGTGGGCATCCCAACATTCGGAGAGGAAGAGGTTTACACCTAATCCTCTCTTTTTTAATTCAATACAAAGAGAAATTTATTTTAAAGATGGTTTAAAAATGGACTCAGTACGAGACCGAGGTTTTTGAAAATGCACTCGGTGCGGAGCCGAGGTTTTAGGAGGAAAAGGGGTGGAAGCGTCTTCGTATTGAAAGACGAGTGTCGAAACCACCCTCACTACAGTGGGCATCCCAACACTCGAAGAAGAAGAGGTCTACACCCAATCCTCTCTTTTTAATTCAATACAAAGAATTTATTTGTTTATTGAAGAGATTTGATAACCTACCAAAGAGATGAGATAAATTCGAATATATACAAGAAATAGATAATATACAAGATATATAATCAACAGTCCACCAATTTAAATTTTAATGGTTTCGATATTTTATTAGGTATTTTTTTGGAAGAATGTACAAGTGTTGAATATTTACAAGATAGTAATAATATGCAATTATAATATGTACAAGAATATAAATGACTGAAAATAAAACAGTTGTATATTTACAGAAAGTTAAAGTTAGTCGTCAGTTGGTTAGTGTATTGAATCGGGACTCGAAAGAATAGGATCTCGTCTTAACCACAAACAAAATGTCGATTAATCGAAGGTAGCCTATCGCGATCCCAAAGTAAGGAAGATGACCCCAATGGTCATCCCCCATAGATTTGAAATCGGGAAGGTTATCGACTTCGAAAATCTGACGCTTGCGGATAAAAAGCTTTCATCGATCCATAAGTCGAAATGAAATTTAAATAGAGAAGAGATGAGAAGAGAATGGGGTGGTCTCGGATCCAACGATACTTATCAATATATTGACTTAGTAATCGATTTATGGAAGCGTCGTCATCGACCGAAACGGGAAAATTAAATAAAAAATTCAATAACAAATGAAAAATAAGATCAACTCTAAACATAAAAATAAATCTCAAAACTCTAATATAAATATAAAAAAAAACATTCTAAAAGAAATAGTATAAAAACTCCTAAACATAATATATATACAAAACTCTAAAAAAAAATATGAAATATATAATAAATAATATATACATATTAACTAATAATAATATACATATAACAAAATAAAATATTAACTAAAACATTATACATACAAAATAAAGATATGATATGATTATAAAAATATTTACAGCATATTGACAAACTTAATCAAAAGAATAATAATATTTAGATACATAAAAAAAAAATTTTCTTAAAATATTAAAAAGAAGAACAGAGGAGGAGTATGTAATGAAACGGTTGGTGTGAAACCGAATGGGCTTTGTGGGAAGCCCGCTATCCATAAACAAACTAGTACAGGCCAAGGAATCAATATCAGGCTTAAAGCAAAGCCAATGAGACGATTTCCAAATCATAGACACGGTCAACACCTTCTTCCTTCAAACGACACGTGAAAGAGAAACAAGATTCCTTCCTTCAGGCTCGATTTGCACAGATTTGTGGATTTCATTTTGATTCTCAATCTTCTCCTTCTTCTGGTTTCTATGAGGGTCGCTCAGTTTTCTGGAAAGGGTTTGATTTGGGGTTAAATATGCTTCAAGAAAATAGAGGCCGGGTCGAAGATGGAAAGAGAGCGGAGGAATGATTTGAGGCATGTTATGATGACGGGTGGTTTTGAAGAAGATTTCTGGGAAGTTTGTGAAGCTTGGTTTGGGGTTTGATTTCGGTTTGGAGAAGATGATGGTGAAAGCTGGGTTTTGATTCATCAATGGAGGTTCGTTTTGGGATTTCTCAGTTTCTTTCACGGATGGGTTTGTGTTGTGGAGTTTGTGAAGGTGAATCGCGGTTTGCTGGTGATTTTGCGAAGTGGATGGATTTACGGTGGTCGGCGGTTTATGTCGGTTGTTGTTTGATGGTGATTTGCGCAGGAATCAGAGAAAAAAAAGAGTTTGTTGTTAACAGTGTTTGAGATTCTGGGGTTTAACGGTGGTTGTTCATGGAATCTGGGTCTTCGGTGGAGGGTTTTCGTTTTCGGCAGAGGTTTTATTTTCTGGGTTTTTAAGGAGTTTGAATGGAGGTTGAAGCTGGAGATTTGAGGTTTGGAGCGTTGATGGTTTTCGGAAATGGAAGGAAGGTGAGTAAAAATGGCGGAAGTTTGAAGTGAGAAAGATAGTGATGATTTTCGGTTGGTGAACTGATGAAGGTGGCTGCTAGGGTTGTGACCTTTTGGATTAGGGTTTGGAGGCTCCTCAAATTAGGGTTCCTTGGAGGCTGAGAGAGTTGGAAGACAATGAATAGGGCACACCCTATATAGGGCTGCCACATGGCATTAAACTTTTTAATAAAAATTGAAAAAAATAATAAAAATAAAAATAAAATAAAAAAGGCATGGGGTAAGATTCGAACCCCCATCCTTTAAGTAAATAAAGGCAAGTTCATCCGCTGGGGCGAGGATACGTCCGTTAGTCAACCTGCATAAATAAATATATGTACATAAATAAAATAATAAAACGGAAAAAACAAACCAAAACGCTGGGGCCAGGATTCGAACCCCCAACCTTCAAACAAATACGCAGAACTTCATCCGCTGGGACGAATTTGCTTTTATTAATAAAACGCACAAACAAAATATATATTACACAATATAATATAATAAAACGGAAAAAAAAAACAATAAAACGCTGAGGCTGGGATTCCAACCCCTATCCTTTAGGTATATCACAAACAAGTCCATCCGCTGGGACAAATATATTTACATTAACAAACTTAAACAAATAAATATATCTTACATGACAAGCTGATTTGAATAAAAACTAATTAATAATTAAACAATAATAAAAGCTAATAAATATTCTATGCTAAAATTAATTCTAATATAATAAATAATAGAATGATAATAACTTTTAAAAAAGAAAAATTCTAACAAAAACTATTAAATAAAATTGAATACAAATAAATCCTAATATTAATAAAAACCTATTTTAACAAATCTATTAAAATCTAAGACTATTTAAATGGAAAATAAATAACTATTCTAATTCTAAAATATAATAAAAACAATATTCTACACCTAATTAAACTAGATAAGTGATAAAAATAAAAAAAGAACAAAATAGTAATATTTGCAAGGAAAAAGAGAAATTAAAAAGGATTGAAATATTTACGAAAATACCCTCAGGCCACGTGTCGCGCTCCCATTAGGCAAAATAAATCAAGATTTGAAAAAGCTCAAAGTGGACACGTGTCTAGACGGCATGAAATTAAGTGAAAAAAAGCAAAAATATTTACAAAAGCTGGCGGGCAAATTTAGGGTATGACAGATGCCCCTATCTAATCGGCTTAGACCGAGTAAGATGAATTACTGCAGCATTCATCTTTCAAGGTATAAGTCGATTAGATACAAAGAAGACCCTGAATTTGTCCAAAAAAGGAAAACAAAAATTTGAGAAATGAAATACAGACAAACCAGACACCCAAAAGGATGTAGGGAGATAAGCTTCTCCGAAGAGATTGCCACTTATCGCTGACTTTAAATGATATGCCCCTGACTGGGCTAAATTTGTCGTTGAAGATTTGATTAACCATGGGGTTGAAATACATCATGCGATACACCCATGGTCTTGAAAAGGTGCCCCTGTCTGGGCGGAATTTTGCTTTGATATGCTTGAACTTCGTGGGATGACCCACGGCCTTTGCAGATAATGCCCCTGACTGGGCTGCTGATTGCATTGAAGCTCTTTGAATTTGCCCAATAAACTTTGAACAAATTCGTGGGGAACGCTCACGGTCTTGCAGATGATGCCCCTGACTGGGCTGATTATGATCTTGATATCCTCTGACTCTCGTGGGAGAAAACCACGATCTTGCAAAGGATGCCCTTGACTGGGCTGATGATGATCTTGAAAATCTTCAAAATTGATCATGGATCTGAACTCGCATATGTGAATGCTTGATGATAATGATATTCCATAACGAATGGAAATGCAAATGCAAATGCTAACATGCGAAGATGCAAGAGCTGGGGAGAGCATGATATGATTCTTGATATGCATATGATGCAAGATACTTATGAAGCCGAATGCGATGCGTATGATGCATATGATTGTAGATGGTGATGTAAATGCAGGTTAGGCTTTGGTGGTTGCCAATGCAGGCTGAACTTTGGGTTGGAAGTACCAGATGAGGGTTGGTATTTGGAGGGTAGACCAGATGGGACTGGTTGGTGAAAGGTTAAGTTGTCAAAGGAGGGCTAATTTCGTGGTTTGCCAGATGGGAGTTGGACTTTGGGATGAGGTTTACCAGACAAGAACTGGTTAAATGGTAGGCTAAAAGGAAGGGTGACCAGATGAGAGCTGGTTTAAAAGCTGACATATACCAAGCGAGAATTGGTATTCAGCAAAGGGTTGACCAGATAGGACTGGTTTGAAAAGCTGACATATACCAAGCGGGAATTGTTATTCAGCAAAGGGTTGACCAAATAGGACTGGTTTGAAGTTTTAAAGGTTTGACCAGATGGGACTGGTACAAAGTGAAGGGTTTACCAGATGGGACTGGTTTGAAAGCTGACATATACCAAGCGGGAATTGGTATTCAGCGAAGGGTTGACCAGATGGGACTGGTTTGAAGGTTTAAAGGTTTGACTAGTTGGGACCGGTATAAAGGTTTGCCAGGCAAGAACTGGACTTTGGAGGTTTGAAGGTTACAAGGTTTTGACAGGTTTAGGCTGTGGGATGAAGGATCCAATGACAGCAAGGCCTTTTCGGAAGGTTAAGGTTATTAGGTGAGATGACAGTATGATTCCTGGACACTTGTTTTGAACTCAACAGTTGCTGATGAGGATGAACTTGCTTGAATAACTTGCCATGAGATGACCTCGAGATGGCTTGCCACAGAGTTTGTACCACGAAAGGATTTATCATTGTTTAACCAATTCTTGGTGGTTGGCTTCGATATACTCTTTGGAGTAGCTTGCTCTTGAAAGAGCGTCGAAGCGACTTGACTTATCCTGATTAAACATTGGAGGGATCTATCCTCAAGTCAAAGAAACTCTGGGTGGCCTGCCCCTGATTGGTGGAATCTCGAGATGATTAACTTTTGATCAACCGCTTCTTGAATGATTTGCCCCATAATCAACTGACGTTTAGGGATTTGCCTCAAGTTGGATGATTCCACATTTTTGATGCCAATGCCCCAGTTCCACAGGACTACAAAGCATGCTCGATTCTGATCCAGACTGCTGAAATGGTCAAGTCCTGCTTGATTACTTCTTGTTGGAATTTCCTTGATGCCAACTACTGACTTGCAATTTGAAATTTGTTTGTTCACGAATGGTAATCTTAATGCGAAGTTCATGCAAGTTTTGAAAGAAATGTCTTTTACTAAGTGTCGTGACAGTGAGACGAATGGACCGTTAGTCCAAACGTTGTGCTAATTCGATTATAGCAAGAATATTGACACCAATACTGATGATTAGCAAATATGTAAGGAGTCAGGTTACGCAACCTCGCAATAATATGCTTTCAGAATAAACCTCGCCACAATTAGGTCTTTCGAGGGTTGTAACGTGGTCTGGCTCACGGTTATAAAACAAAGGATATTAGGCTCAAAGTATGATTTGTACCCACCCCTTCTTCTTACTGATCTCCAGTCCTACGTTCAGTTAATTTCGCATTTACCGACTTGACGGTGTAAGCTTGATGGTTCAAGGTTTGCTTGAAATGGCAGTCACCTTATTTTGATGGATGTCAGTGACCCTTTTGGGTGGTCACTGAATCTTTTTTTTTTTGTTGAGGGCTTGAGGACCTCTTTTGTTTTAGATCCCTAACTTTTGCATGGACTGATTTTGCTTGTCAGATCCATCGGGATAGCCCTGATTTTTGCCTAAGTCTCCCTTTTGAAGTGTTTGACTTAGCAGGCTTTTGATTTTTTTTATTTTATTTTGTTGGAGGATGGTGACTGCCATGTCATGGGTCATTGATGAACAACCGTCTTCTAGATTTAGTTTTGTTGATTCGAGTACATAATCGGGTTAACTGAACACTACCCTGCCCCAGGTTGAGTGTAAGGGTTTGAATATCCGAAGGAAACTCCTACTTCTAGGCTCGAAGTTGGTTGACTAGGGATTAACTCCTTATATCTCCGGTGTTTAGGGGATTTGAAATAATGCCTGTACATCATTGACGAGATTTTATCCGAAAGCATACAATTTGCAATTATGGGTATTTCGTTTTCGTCATCCTCCCTCCAATATTTGCTAAACACAACAGTGATGAAGTGGAGTGGATAAAAGTGTATGTGTCTGTGATAAGTGGAAATAATGAGTGAATACGACGTGACTGATTCGGAAAATGCATAATAACTCCATTAATATTACCATTAAAAACAACAATGTTTAAACACAAGTAGCAATTAACAGGAAATAAACTACAAGATGCAAATGATAAAAGCGTTCAAGGACTGCCAATGTTGAGGACGTCTGCCTGTCTAGACCACTGGCTTCTGGAAATGACCCTTGAAATATTCTAGTTTAGACAACTGAGAGGTTGACATGGACAACCAAACCTCCTTCTGGAAAAGATATGTACTCTTTGTCAATCAATTGTTGCACTTTGGCTTGGAAGGCTTTGCATTCTTCAGTCGAGTGCCCCATGGATCCACAGTTGGAGGAAACTAAAATTGTGCCAAAGCTGCAGTTCGACCTTGGAAAGGCTGAGAGATAGGGCTGATGCCGAAGATTCGCAAGTGGTGCGATCTGCTGTTCTATAATGACGCAACCGAGATTAAATTTCTACCAGGTGAGCTTGCTTCATTATGTGCTTTGTTGGACAAGATGGATATTGTTTTGGCAAGTTAAAATTGTTCTATTTATGTCTGGGACATGTTTAAGGAATGCATTGATTATGTTTGGCTGTGCTCTAGAGGACGGATTCTCGTGTCTTCAGCAAATGTCCTGTGGTCTTTTGTTGCAGATGGGGGGTGAAGCTTCATGTATTAGCAATGATGAACGGTACCTTTCTGGTTTTTTTGAATTAAACTCATTCAACCTTATACTGAAAACAAAAGTAGAGATTTATTCCCAATGGCCTGCTGACGTTTCACGCTGTTATTGCAAGCTTCAAGGCTAATGCTCATGGACGGTAATGGCGGCATACGCAAAAGGTGGAGCTATCAACTTCAGAGTTTTGACGGCTTAAGAAACAAACTTAGCTGATTCCCGAGAATGGTTCAATTGAATATAAACAAATCTTGTATCGTTTATATTAGATGCATTGGTTTAGGATTTAGATTGGTGCATGCTGTAATGGTTCTTAATTGTGAAATTTGTATTGCACAAGATCTGATTGTACATGGAACAACTTGTAATATTAATGATGTACTGTAATGGAAATTGAGTTGGCTTATTGTAAGTTTCAAATGCAAATCCTGGATATTAAAAAATTATGAATTGATGTTCATTGTAGATTCTATCCCTCAAACACAGTAGTAGCCTTGTGATAATGAATTGCCTTTCCACCTTAAGTAAAGTCTCTAATATTTTTAGAAATGGTGAGCTCAAAGAAACAAAGAAAATTGGGCTTATTCTGAAGCTGAGGTTAAAACAACCCTTGGACTTTAAGTGACTCCCATATATTATGAGCTCCTTCCCATATATTATGAACTCAAATTAACATCATGAACCATCTTTACTTGGTGGGAATAATTTGTCTCTTGAGTATGATGAGCTTAACACCATTTGATTTAAGAGAAAGAAAATGGATTCTGGCGAGGACATGAATCACATAAGCCCACAAACTTGACATTAATCATATAGTTCCTTTGAATCATGACTGAGTCTTGTATAACTTTGAGATTAGAACTTGCATTTGATATCCTCCACTCTTCATTAATCCTCGAGTTCAATATCTCTTTAAAACGACCATGAGCTTTGAATAGATTCAATCTAGTCACCATTAAACCACTTTCTCCTAAGATACTTACAGAAAACCTCTGTCTACAACTTCCAGTAACCTTAATACTATGCCACACTAATATCCTGAGGCCTTGAAAAAACATTTGTAGATCCTCATATCACCAAATTAACATCCTGTTTGATACGAGTTAAATTGCTCCGCCTCAAGCCAAATAATACCACTTGATTAAATTGCAACTGCTGGATTCTAAACACATATAAACGATCCTCGAGTTGAATCCATATTTTCTTGTACCTGTCAGAGAAGTCTTAAAAAGCCGAGATGATCCTGTACACACTCGTTAGTCTTGATAAACACGTATACAAGAGTAAAAGATCAATCGTAAGAAAACGCACAAGGAGGTGGAATCTTTAGGTCAAAAATTAGGCTGTGACAGATGCCCCTATTTAAGTTACCCCTATCCGGAGATATGGAGATTGAAATCTTCGTCTCGACGAGATAGGAGGGACTTAAATACAAACATTGCACGAATTTTTGGCCCTAAGATGCGACCAAATGCATATGATATGCAAGGATATGAAAATGCAAGACAGACGGGCCTGTGAGGAAATGATGTCACAGGAGAAAACCAGACACAACATACGGGAAGAACAGGCTCAACAAAGCGAGACTCCACGAGGAAAGATTGTCAATCACAAAGTGTCTAAAATATGTTGTAAGGAACTTGAGGGAAAATCCACTAAAAGAACCGACCGTATAGGTCAAACGTAATTGATTCGAGATATCAGCTGGAGAGGTCTACTGTCGAGACTTATAACTTTAATGGAGAATACTTTTGCCAAAGTATCTACTGTTAAAACCTTCTATGGAATCTACTGCCGAGATTCTATGTTGAAGGTTGCTGGAGAAATACTTCTGTCGAAGTCTTCTGGAAATCTACTGCCGAGATTATCCAGGGAACGAAATAGAAATACCTACTGTCGAGGTCTTCTGGGAATCTACTGCCGAGATTATCCAGGAAATGTAAGATGTCTTAATGACTATTGAAAAGGATGAAATAACCTCCCAACGCCTCATGGTCTGGATGCCATGAACGGGTTTCAGTTCTGAAAATAACCTCCTCACGCTTCATGGTCTGGGTGCCATGAATGGGTCTAAGCTCTGAAAAATGCCTCCCCACGCCTCATGGTCTGGGTGCCATGAACGGGTCTCAGTTTCTTGATGTAAAACCTCCCCGAGCATCATGGAATGGGTGTCATGATCTGGTCTCATTTTCTTCTTGAAATGATGAAAACTCGCGAGAGCATCATCACAGGGGATTGTAGATTTTGTAGTTTGTAGAGTCATGGTAGATTGTAGATGTTGATGTAGATGTTGTAGAACTTCTTGGCTGTGAGCTATAATGTACTGGAGGTTGCAAAACTTCGCCAGGGATCTTCAGGAGAGATGCGAGCCGGTTGAATGGTAAGGTATGTCTTCTCAAGTAAAGAGAGACTAATGTGATAAACTTCCTCGACTTCTCTGGGGAGATGTCGCTTGATGGAAATAAACTTGTGTGATGAATTCGCTGGGGAATACATTCCGTAGGAGCATCCTTGTTATAGTTGTAAAATGTTCTGTGAATTCTCAAATAAAGAGAAGTGTCTGTAAGGTTTTCCATTTGCCAAGTCGATAATCACTGGGGATGGACAAACTGTCTTGAAGAGATTGTCCTTTGTCATCCTGATAGAAAACCTGATTGAAATGAGTTGCTCAAATGAAGAGCTGCTTGCAATCCAGATGTAAATTGTTGAGAAAATTTGATAACGCTGGGGAGGTATACGCCTTCGGATAATAATCTTCAGAAAGAACTTCTTGGGGAGCCGAGTGCAAAATAAATGCACACTTAATCCTTATTCGAGAGTTGGAGATATCCACAATGTAATTGCCAAGGACCGAATTCAATTCAGGAAATAACTGAAGAGAAACTGTCAAGCAAGACTCGACCATTGAGACATGAGCTCAAATGGGATGTACTAAAATAACCGTCTTCCACGAGAATCAAACTCTGTGGGGAAATAGAAATATTGTGCTCTTTCTGCCTAGGGCTGACAACTCTATTTTGAGGGATAAGACACACCCTAGCCACTCGGGGATAGCCACGATCAAAGAGATAGAACAAACAAACACAAGGATGCAAAATGCATATGCCATGCCATCTACCTATATGTTATGCGTATGCTTATGCTAACAAAACAAACGACAGGGGGCAGCGGGAGATAGAATAAACATCTCGAGGCGAACATCTGACTAATCTTTGAAAATAGAAGTACTACTGGGGATGGGTGGAGAACCAAATACGGGATCACACTCCTGCTTCAGGTCTTGAAAACTTCTCTTGGGGAATAGAGAACATTCCACTTGGGGATAAGACACATTGATCTCGAAGGGTTGAAGATGAGAATAAAGATCTACCAGGGGTGGATCAAACTCATAACCGGAGAAACTTCATGGAATAAAATAAATATCCATTTCACTGGAGAAAATTGGCGTTGCAAAAGATCCACTAGGGAGTGAAATACGTCCACTTCATTAGGAAGGTGAAGTTGGAGAAAATCCACTAGGGAAGTGAAGTTAAGCAGTCCACTGGGAATTCTTGCATTGAAAACCTGGAGAATTCTTGTATCGAGAAGATTCATCGGAGAATGTCATGATTACCAGAATTAAAATTCACTGGGGACATGAAGAATGTTGTGTGTTGAGGAATTGTAATGGTAGTCTCCATTTTTGAGCAATAGTTTGTTGCACAGGGATAAGATAATCTTCACTTCTCAGATGCCCCAAGTCACATGGTTATGAGAAGAAGTCATTCTAAGAGGATTTTACAGAAAACACGGCGTCCAAATGCCCCATTGTTTTCAAACTCTTATAGAGATTCGCCGAATCTTGACGTAACTGGCCCTGATCGACGGTATTATAACTGAGTCTTCATAAACAATATCTTTAGAAAGTCAAACTTGCACAGAATAGACCACTGGGAGACAAACTTGCCCCAGGTTAGCAGAATTCTTAAACTTCAACATCGGTGTCTGTATGTAATCTTTCCAAGATATCAAGCAATGTTAGCAAGTCAGAAATGTTAATTTTGAAACTGTTAATGCAACACACGTTTGTCTTGAAGTTTTGAAAAGAGATATCCCAATAGCCGGTGACCGAAATCACTAGTTAGGATATAAATTTATCTTTATAAAGCCAACGAAGATCGAGCATAACTCAATAGGAGCTAGGAAACGTTATCTCGTCGAGTATGCTTTCGAAGTGAACCTTACTTCAATTAGGACTTTTTTGAAAGTTAGATTCTGGTTTAGTTTACAATTTGTAAAACAAATGGAATAAGGGTCATAACTTATTTGTACCCACCTATTTTGAAAGATGTTCATTATTTTTTGTGGAAAAGTTTAAATGTTCAATCAAGCTGATTGAAAAAAATTGCCCCCAGCTAAAAATGAGGTTGAAAAGGGTTAAAAAGGATTTAACTTCCTTATGTCTTTGGTGTTTGAGAGGTTTGAAATAATGCCTTACATCATCAGTAGGTTTTTTTTCAAAAGCATACATCAGGAGACCTGTGTTTTACTTCGTCATTCTCCTTCCAATTCTTCACCGAAGTGAGAAAAAAATGGATAAAGTTGGCATTATAAGTATAAAAAATTTGAGTGACCACGAATGGGTTTCTTCAAGACAAACATTTATTGTATTACTTATTCAAAATAACATGTTCTTACATGCCAATTATGCTTTTTAATCAAAGAAATAAAACACATAAGCAAACGAAGTAACTAGCTGATGAGCCCTTCTCAGTATCTTCTGAAGTTTTCACTTATATCAGCGTAACGGGTGTCGCTACTGCGAAAATCGGCGCCGACTGACAGAAGAGTCGCCACCGTGCGTTATTTATCCCAATGGAGGGAAAGGAAACGCTCGAAGTAAACCTCGCAAAAAACGGGAAAGGTATGGTCGTCGCAACCAAAACCTGGGTTCGGGAGTCGGTTACGCAAGGGGAAGGTATTAGCACCCCTCACGTCCGTCGTACTCGACGGGATCCACGCTTGCTTGGTTTGTCTAAAGGATGCAAAAACAATCTATCTACGGACGCTAAATCTAAACGGAAGGGAATTGACTCGATAGAGCGTCGCACTTTACGCCTACGTATTCTCAAGAGAGAAAGTCAGAGTCAACGTAGTTCGGGAAACTACAGGGAATTGGCGCGCCAAGACTTCGCGTCTTGTGCCTACGTACTTCCACACAGCATGGAAGATCAGAGCTTACGTAGTTCAGGCTAACTACGGCTAGACTGGGTGTTCTCACACATAAGTGAGAAATCAAACTGGTTTGAGAGGTATGGGAACCTATGGGAAAAACTACGGTCTGGTCTCAAATGCACTCGGGCAAGAGAAGAGGGTAACATCAGTCGTCAGCGGGAAAGTCTCGATCGCACAGCAGCGAGAGAACAAAAAGGTTAGTTGTTAGTGTGCTCGCTAGGATATCGCATCCTATGCCTACATATTCTCGTCTGGTACGAGAAATCAGAGCAGCTGTAGTTCGGCTACTTTCGGGACCACAGCTCAAATCTCGTTTTATTAACATTCTGAAAAATGGTTACAATGATTGAGAACTGAAAAATAAACTCCTAAAGACCCTATCCTATTCATCATGAAAAATCAAATGGAAAATAGTCCCCTAACAAGTGGACTTCAAAAACCTATCTCTAAAAGTGTAAAAAGTCCCCTAACAGATGGACATTTAAAACTATCCCTAAAATAAACTCCATGAAGAAAAATATACTCTAAAAGAAAATAGAAAAAACTATACTAATATTTCTATACTCTTTTTTTCTATTTTTTCCTTTTTAATATTCTTTTCTTTTCAATATTCTTTTCTTTTTTCAAATATATTCTTTTTTTTTCTTTTTCAATATTCTTTTCTTTTTTCATATTCTTTTTCTCTATTCTTCTATTCTTTATTCTTTTCTCTTTTTCAATATTCTTTTCTCTTCTTTTTTTCATATTTCTTCTCATATTTCTTCTTTATATTCCACATACTTTTTTCACACATTTTTATCATATTCTTTTCTCTATTTTTTTCATATATTTTTTCACTATTCTTTTTCTCTATTCTTTTTTCTCTATTCTATAAAATAAAAGAGACTATTACAAAGAATTAAAAAGAATTAAAAAAAAAGAAAAAAAAGTGCAGGGGGGTACACTGCAGTTCAGGGGGGTTACAAGCTGTAAAAAAAAACAACTGGAATTGGGCCCAGCCCAACAAAAACCATAAGAAAAAAACGGGGAGGGGGCGCTGGAATGAAACGGGGGGTGTGTACCAGCAATCTCGTTGGGCTCAGGCCCAAAATCCTTCAACAAAGAAAAAAACGGAGGGGGTGTAGCCAGGGATAGGGGGTGTACGTGCCAGAAACACAATTGGGCCCAGGGCCCAGTCCACTTGACATCCTTTCCTCTTTCTTCGTTCACGAACAAACCCTAATTTCCTCTTCGTCGCACTGTTCACACGCCGTTTTCCTCAACCTCTTTCTCTGAACTCTCTCTCTCACTCTCGTATCCGTCCCTCTCTGATCTTCCCTCCCACTTCAACTTCTCGTTCAATCTTTCTCCCCAACCTCTTAGCTCACACTACAAACCAAAAGCAACCGTAATCTTGTAATCACCAGCGACATAACAAGCAATTAATCGAAGCAAGAATCAACCCCGGTCTGAAGATCTCAGAGAAAATTCTTAAAAAACGAAGGTCCATGTTCTTGAAAACCTGATGATAGCTGGGGGATTTCTTGACGCGTTGAGGACTTTAGTGAATATGATGAACATAGGAAGGATCTTTGAAGGTTGATGCCTTCTGAAGTGTTTCTGGAGCGCGATGATGTTCTGGAAAAAAGGCGCCGCAGATGAAGATCTTCACAGATCTTTGCAACTCTTGAAGATCAACGATGAACGTTGTTGAAGGTGTGTTGAAGACGCTCTTGTTGAAGACGGTGGATCTGAAGATTTGATGAGCAAACGATGAAGGACTTGATGCATGTTCTTGATTCTGATGAGCGAAAAACAGTCACGGACGGATTTTGGATGGAGATCTGAGAAGAATTCTCGATGAACACATGGAGTGCTCTTGGAGGATCTTGTTGAAGATCAGGCAAAAAGTGGTTGAAGCACATTCTTGATGCTGGAAATTGCTCGAAGGTGATTGAAGATGCGGTGGAGATTGATGAAGATTGTTGAGGTTTCCGGCGGCATTTCTGGAGATTTGATTTGAAGATCGGATCAGAGAAGAAGATGATTGGAGAAGAAGATGAATTTCTGGAGTTTTCCAGTTTTCCGGCGAATTTGGATTTTCCGGCGAACAGTTGTGGTGGACGGAGTAGGTTAGGGGTTGCCGGAGATAGTTGGGGCGGTGGTTGCATGGCCGCCGGCCATGCAACCGGTGAGGCTTAGGTATGGACGCGTGGCAGCGCTAGGTGGCAGAGGGAGAAGGAGGGAGTGCCAAGTGTGGAGTATTGGCTGAAACGTGGCACGGAGAGAGGGAATGAAGTGAATGAGGTGGCCCCTTCTGGTGGATTCTGAAAATGATGTGTCGTCCTCCCCTGTGAAACACGTGTGCTGAAGCTTTATAGACACATGGCAGATACTGGACTTTGAAACCCTGGGCCTTGACTGAACTCGCTGGATACCTGGCCCAAAACGAAATTCTGAACAAACTGGACTATGCTGATTAATATTGATAATTAATATGCTAAATGGAAACAAAATGATTAATGAGGCCTAATATGGGGACTAATGAAAATGAAATGAACTATTAACTAATCCTAATTATTTAAAAACTCTAATTAAAACTAAAAACAATTAATATTCTAAATCCAATTAAAAATATCTATACTATAAAAACTAAATTCTATTAAAAAGAAATCTAACTACTCTATTTAAAATAAAATCCTAATATCCTATTAAAAAAAAAAGACTATTTCTATATTAAAAAGAAAAAATCTATATTCTATTCTATATTAAAAAAATTAAAAAATTTATTAAAACACTCTATGAAACTTCCATTAATATTCTATATTATTCTAAAATGATAAAAAAAATCTATTAAAACCCTAATAATATCTAATAAAATCCGGAAAATCCTAATAATTCCCAAAGGAACAAAAACAGTACAAAACCACAAATAATAATGCGAGAGCGTAACAAAATAGCCGGTAAAAATCAATGGACACCGAAATATCTCTAAAAATAACAGCGCGAGCTGAAAACACCGGGAAGAGCACGACTTCCCAAAAATACGACTCTACTTATCTAACTGAGCAAAAAACACCTGAAACGCGAGAAGAGGGTTGTGATCCCGATAAAATAAAAAACAACTGAAAAAATGCACTGTATGCGATATGCGAATGCGAATGCAGAAATGCGTCGAAACATCAACCAGATGCGGGACCCGGTTGGTCAAATTTTAGGGTGCAACAGCTGCCCCTATTCAAGCGGCTTGGACCTGAATGGGTGAAGAACACTCAGCCTTCAAACATTCAAAGGTAGATGACGGTTGAATACCAATGAAACCCTGAAATTTGCCAACCGTGGGAATATAATGCAAAACTGCTTGAGGAATAGCCCCCAATGAACTGAAGTTTGGTTGTCACGGCAACAACTGGTCAAGTATCTGATAAATTTTTCTCTCCTTTTCAACATCAATCACCTGTGCAACGCCACAAGTATTGGAATAATGCTTCAGACAGCAAACACCTTGATTCCCATCTTACTTATGGGATCAAATCCTGTCATCTCACAGTTCACGGCGAACTTGAGGATAATTCTCCTGGGGAACTTATGAATCGACTGCTTGGCACCCATTCTGTCAACAGGAGGCAGCTTCAGAAATCTGATATATGTCAATCCTTTTTTTTTTCAGTGCCGACGTAACAACCAAATATGAAGAATCACTCCGCTGGGGGAGAAGAGAAGCTTAACCAAACAACTCTGCAAGGGAACATACTCGAAATCCAATAGGTAACCAACCTGGTCCATGTTTCGACATGCGGATGTCTGAGAATGATGCAATGTCCTATATGGCATGTAAATGTTATACGTTCTGTTTGAAAATGCGAGGCCCAAACGGCATGGAAATGCTATATGTTTGTATAAATGCTATGACGATATATGCAAATGTAAATGCAGGCTCGAGCGGCCAGAGAATACCAGGTCTAAAACCACTTGGCAAAATAAATGCCGAAGGTAGACGTCAACTCCAACTGAAGGTAACCTGATATCACAGAATCATCTTAGCAAAATAAATGCTGGAAAAGGGAAACCAAATCCGCTGGGGATAACCATCCTGCTGGAGAAATGGAAAGGCAACCCTGCTTGGGGAGAAAGAAAAAACAACCCTGCTTGGGGATGCTCTCTTCAAACCATTGGCAACAGATTGTGCTCTGTGGGGATCGACCCAAACTGGGGTTGATTGCGCGCAACACACTGCTGGAAATGCCCCTACTACCAAGGATATCAATCTTAATCTGTTGAGGATACTCCTGATCCTACTCTGATACGGGATAGCGATACAATCTCAATTCTTCCGATAATACACAACTTTCATCTGCTGAAGAGGAGTAATTCTGATTTAACAACATCCACAAGGAATTCAAACATTAATCGGAGCACTGGTATCCGTCGAGCTTCGTATCGGGGAACATGACAACATGCGAGTCATTGGGAATTACTGTGTCAGATACCTTTAGGTTTTTTGTTTTTTCTGGTTTAGGATAAACATGGATTATGTACACAGTGGAAGATATGGGAAATACTAGACGAGAACTAGCATTCAGAGGTAGACTACCAGGCGAGAACTGATAGCAAAATAGATTAGGAAAATTGAACGAAAATTGATTTTTGGACATCAGACGGGGCTGACTGGATAACAGACTGAGGCATAGACAACCAGAAGAGAACCGGTATAACACATAGGTTAAAACACACGATGATCAGACGAGAACTGGTTACACGATGACATGTACCAGACGAGAACTGATACAACACTTGAAGAAACGGTGACCAGACGAGAACTGGTTACAATAAACTGCACCAGACGGGAACTGATGCTTACAATAAACTACACCAGACGGGAACTGATGCTTACAATAAACTACACCAGACGGGAACTGATATTTACGGAAGGATTGAAGCAACGATGACCAGACGAGAACTGGTTACCGGTTTTCCAGGCGAGAACTGGACTTTGGAAACGACTGGTTACTAACACGTAACAGGTTTAAACTGTAGGATAACGATCCAACGACAGCAAGGCCTTTTTCGGAATGTCAAGGTTTTTGATAAGGGTAATGACACGATTCCCCGATACTCAACTCCGGCTGGGGATAAACAGACTGGTTTGAATGACTTGCCCCAATACAATTCAACTTGCCCCAATCTAACTCTTGGGAATATTGCTCTGAACAGCTCGCTACGAGACGACCTCGAGATTACTTGCCCCGGTATCTATACGATAACAGAATTCAATCTCCCTTAAACCCCTATCAACCCAGTTGGTCTTCACTACCTCTGAAGTGACTTTCCCCTGAATGAGCGTTCTAGTGACTTAACCTGATCTGATTATCCACTTGAAGGTTCTGCTTTCAAATCTCAACGTTCTGCATAACTGCCCCTGATTGGTTCTCGAGAAGACTCACTTCTGATCAACTGCTTCTCAAACAAACTGCCCCATAATCAACTGATGCTTCGGGACTTGTCCTCAGGCTAACCGATACTGATCTTACTGGAAGTCAATGCCCCGGATTTACAGGTCTTCACAACATACCATTCTGACCCAGACTGCTGAATTACTCAGTCCTGCTTGACAATTCCCTGTTGGAATTTCTTTCATGCCAACTACTAACCTGCAATTAAAACTGTCTATTCACGAATGGTAATCTTAATGCAGTGTTTATGCAGATTTTGAAAAAATTTTGTGCTGTCACTCATTTACATGCTATGACTGTGAGTGACGAATGAACCAAAGTTCAAACGTAGTTCTTACGTGGTCAGTGAAAAACACAACAAGGATGTGACTAGCAAGTCGCGAAGGAGTCAGGTTACTCAACCTTATCGTAATGTGCTTTCAGAATAACCCTACCTCAATTAGGTCTTTTAAGTGTTGTATCGTGGTCGGGTTCACGGTTCGTGAAACAAAGGATATTTGGCTCAAATTTTGATTTGTACCCACCCCTTCTATGTGATGATCTCCGATCCTAAGGTTCAGTTAACCTGGCACAAGCGCTCGCCTCTTCGAGAGGTATGTTGAATGGTAAGAACCACAACTAAGGAACTCACAGGGCTTTTCCGGAGTGATAGTTACTCCTTCTTTGCTTTCGGTGTCTGTGTACACGACTTTGTGACTCTACTAGGGAAAAAATTTCTATTGATATCCTTTCTTTTTCGTTCTTTTGATTCCCTAATTTTTGCCTGGACTGCCTCCTTTTGAGTTCTTTTCGTTTTTTCGTTTTCTTTTGAAGTCCAGCGGGATGCCCTGATTTTTGCCTAAGTATTAGCTTTCCAGCTTTTTCTTTCTTTTTACTTAGCGGGCTTTCTTTTTCTTTCTTTTGGAACAAAGTTGTGTGACACTGGTTGTCTTGATTGTTCCGAAAGGATTGTAACTGTCTCACTCCTGATTGGTGAGGTTTAACCATTGTGGTTGACGAGGTACGACCTCTTGAGAGGCATAAACTGTAATTGGTCCTCGAAAGACAACACTCCTCTGTAAGACTTGAATGTTCGGTCAAGCTAACCGACAACTACCCTGCCCCGGGTTAAGATGTGAGGGTTTAAAAGTCCGAAAAAACTTCTACTTCCTGGCTCGAAGTGGTTAACAAGGGACTAACTCCTTATATCTCCAGTGTTTAGGGGATTTGAAACAATGCCTTGTACGTCATCGACAAGGTTTTATCTGAAAGCATACGATCATCGGTTATGAGTTCAGTTTCGTCATCCTCCCTCCAGTCTTTGCTAATCACAGTGATAAAGTGGAGTGAATAAAATGCAAGTGTCAGTGCAATGCAGTAAATGAGCGACAGCGACATGATTAATTCAGAAAAATGCATAGTCACCTTATTAATATCACCATTCGAAACATACAATGCTTAAAAACAAGTAGTAACTAATAGAAAAGAAACTACAAATGATATAAAGTCTGAGGACTGCCAATGCTGAGGGCGCCTGCCTGTCTGGACCACTGGCTTTTGCCGGGGAATACTTTCCGAATCTACGAGCTTAGACAGCTGAGCGGTTGGTATGAACAAACAGAAATCCTTCTCGAAAGGAAATGCAATCCTGGTCGATCAACTGTTGTACCTTTGCCTGAAACGCTTTACAATCTTTCGTCGAATGCCCTGGCGAGCCACCATGGTAACCACACTGAACATGGGGATTATGCCCAGGAGGGTAAGGTTCTGGCACGGGCTTGAGAGCTTTAGGTTCCACCAAAGAACTCTGGACCAACTATGGCAAAAGCTGACTGTACGACACAGGAACTGGATGAGAAGGACCATTCCTTCGTTCCAAATTGCTACGAGGTCTATTCTGAATCTGATGCTGATTCTGATAACCTCGGCCACGAGTTCGTTGATTTGCAAAGGAAGCGACATAAGACTCCTGATATGGTGCCCCAGGCACAGCTGTCTGTCCGGCATAACAAGGCACAGGAGATACTGATCTCTGAGAAGATGAAGAACCAATAAATTTCACCAATTCATCTCGAGAATACCCAACATCTGGCATGATGGCATTGATAACAACTCCTTCTTCATTCTGATAGTCGCAAGGGTATTCAGTTTCACTAGCCTGACCGCTTGAGACAACCTGAATTTTTCCAATCTTTATAGCATTCTCAATACGTTCTCCAACTCCCACTAATTCGGAGAAGTTCAGCGAAACTCCAAGCAATCTCTCAAAGTACGGGCTTTGCAAGGAGTCTACGAACATGCCTGCTAACTCTCGTTCCGGGATCGACGGTTCCACTCTGGAAGCAAAATCCCTCCATCTCCGAGCATACTTTTTGAAAGGTTCATTGATCCCCATAGACAAAGATTGTAACTCCATACGAAAGGGAGCTATGTCCATATTGTAATCATACCGCTTCAGGAAAGCTCTGGCTAAATCCACCCATGATCGAATATGATCCTTCTCTAACTGCATATACCAACGTAGAGATGCCCCAATCAAACTGTCCTGAAAACAGTAAATCATCAACTTGTCGTTTTGCACAAACGAAGTCATCTTTCTGCAGAACATCACCAAATGTAGCCTCGGGCAGCTATCTCCTTTATACTTCTCAAACTTCGGCGCTCTGAATTTAGGAGGTAACACTAGGTCAGAAACCAAGCACATATCTGAAGCATTGAGACCAACATCGTTCTTAACTTCCAGGGCTTTGACTTGTTCCTCCAATGCGTGCAACCTCTTAGCTTGCACAAGAGCTAATGGATTATTAGTCCTTACTATCGGGACTTCTCTTCGGGAGATCAAACCAGCAGGAATAACATTCTGATAAATCGCGGCATCAAAAGAAGAACGTTCACTTGGGATGACAAACTGTTGGTGCATATTTTGGCCTCTAACAGAAGTCTGCACAAGTTGAGCTGCAGTAAGGTTATTCACTTGCGAAAAGCCTTCGTCAGACGTGGAATCATACAAAGGATTGTTCGTCATAATAAAGCCTGACAAAGCATCATCAATCTGGAAGTCGTTTCCTGACATGACTATCAACAGCTTTCAACTGACGGCACTGCTTGATTCTGCTTGATCTGTTTCAACCCCTTGGTCATCTTCTAACAATCCACACTGCCTCGAACAATCCCCCGAGAATCACCCTCTGAATCAAAACAAAGGCTGGATAAGAGCTCTGGCCAGCTAGAGAAATGCTATGCAATATGATGCAAAGATGCTTATGCAAATGCAATGCAATGCAGCAAACACGGGATCACAGCCCCCACAACACGCTCTGAATACTGTTCTACTGCTGACGGAGTACGTTCTCTCTAAAAGAGAACGCTAAGATAGCGGGTAGGCTGGAAGTCAAGTTTCTCGCAAAAAACCCCCCACTCACGGGTATGGACCTAAGGTACGACATCCTATGCGGTCATCAGCATCACAGACTTTCATGAGGAATGATGCGATTCCCAGAAGGAGTGGCATCGTCATCTCATGAAGAGGCCTCACTTAGCTGACTTCCAATTGATCGGTCCCCAGAGTCGACAATCCTCACGTCTGGACTCCCCTCAGATCCTCAGGATCGGAAAGAAGCACCTCAGAGAGAACCTCGTCTGAGCGTGAATTTCGTGGGGAACTGGTGTCTGCTCAGCAAACAGGTTCGTCCACTAATCTCCACAACTACGTCTAAATGCATACTCAAGCAGCCCAGGTCCGGCTAATCACTCAAAGTATCACCCTTCCCACAGCACGACAGCAACAGATAATAGCAATGAAAAAAATGAACACCCAAAAGGACAAGCAAACAAACGCTAGGATTGACTCTCCTAGGGGACGTTGGATCCCACATGCATGGGGAACTATCGCATTCCCCAGCAGCCAGGGGACGTTGGATCCCACATGCATAAGGAACTATCGCAGTCCTTAGCAGCCAGGGGACGTTTATCCCCAGCAGAGTCGCCAGCTGTCGCTACTGCGAAAATCGGCGCCGGCTGACAGAAGAGTCGCCACCGTGCGTTATTTATCCCAACGGAGGGAAAGGAAACGCTCGAAGTAAACCTCGCAAAAAACGGGAAAGGTATGGTCGTCGCAACCAAAACCTGGGTTCGGGAGTCGGTTACGAAAGGGGAAGGTATTAGCACCCCTCACGTCCGTCGTACTCGACGGGATCCACGCTTGCTTGGTTTGTCTAAAGGATGCAAAAACAATCTATCTACGGCCGCTAAATCTAAACGGAAGGGAATTGACTCGATAGAGCGTCGCACTCTACGCCTACGTATTCTCAAGAGAGAAAGTCAGAGTCAACGTAGTTCGGGAAACTACAGGGAATTGGCTCGCCAAGACTTCGCGTCTTGTGCCTACGTACTTCCACACATCATGGAAGATCAGAGCTTACGTAGTTCAGGCTAACTACGGCTAGACTGGGTGTTCTCACACAGAAGTGAGAAATCAAACTGGTTTGAGAGGTATGGGAACCTATGGGAAAAACTACGGTCTGGTCTCAAATGCACTCGGGCAAGAGAAGAGGGTAACATCAGTCGTCAGCGGGAAAGTCTCGATCGCACAGCAGCGAGAGAACAGAAAGGTTAGTTGTTAGTGTGCTCGCTAGGATATCGCATCCTATGCCTACATATTCTCGTCTGGTACGAGAAATCAGAGCAGCTGTAGTTCGGCTACTTTCGGGACCACAGCTCAAATCTCGTTTTATTAACATTCTGAAAATGGTTACAATGATTGAGAACTGAAAAATAAACTCCTAAAGACCCTATCCTATTCATCATGAAAAATCAAATGGAAAATAGTCCCCTAACAAGTGGACTTCAAAAAACTATCTCTAAAAGTGTAAAAAGTCCCCTAACAGATGGACATTTAAAACTATCCCTAAAATAAACTCCATGAAGAAAAAATATACTCTAAAAGAAAATAGAAAAAACTATACTAATATTTCTATACTCTTTTTTTCTATTTTTTCCTTTTTAATATTCTTTTCTTTTCAATATTCTTTTCTTTTTTCAAATATATTCTTTTTTTTTCTTTTTCAATATTCTTTTCTTTTTTCATATTCTTTTTCTCTATTCTTCTATTCTTTATTCTTTTCTCTTTTTCAATATTCTTTTCTCTTCTTTTTTTCATATTTCTTCTCATATTTCTTCTTTATATTCCACATACTTTTTTCACACATTTTTATCATATTCTTTTCTCTATTTTTTTTCATATATTTTTTCACTATTCTTTTTCTCTATTCTTTTTTCTCTATTCTATAAAATAAAAGAGACTATTACAAAGAATTAAAAAGAATTAAAAAAAGAAAAAAAAAGTGCAGGGGGGTACACTGCAGTTCAGGGGGGTTACAAGCAGTAAAAAAAAAACAACTGGAATTGGGCCCAGCCCAACAAAAACCATAAGAAAAAAACGGGGAGGGGGCGCTGGAATGAAACGGGGGGTGTGTACCAGCAATCTCGTTGGGCTCAGGCCCAAAATCCTTCAACAAAGAAAAAAACGGAGGGGGTGTAGCCAGGGATAGGGGGTGTACGTGCCAGAAACATAATTGGGCCCAGGGCCCAGTCCATTTGACATCCTTTCCTCTTTCTTCGTTCACGAACAAACCCTAATTTCCTCTTTGTCGCACTGTTCACACGCCGTTTTCCTCAACCTCTTTCTCTGAACTCTCTCTCTCACTCTCGTATCCGTCCCTCTCTGATCTTCCCTCCCACTTCAACTTCTCGTTCAATCTTTCTCCCCAACCTCTTAGCTCACACTACAAACCAAAAGCAACCGTAATCTTGTAATCACCAGCGACATAACAAGCAATTAATCGAAGCAAGAATCAACCCCGGTCTGAAGATCTCAGAGAAAATTCTTAAAAAACGAAGGTCCATGTTCTTGAAAACCTGATGATAGCTGGGGGATTTCTTGACGCGTTGAGGACTTTAGTGAATATGATGAACAGAGGAAGGATCTTTGAAGGTTGATGCCTTCTGAAGTGTTTCTGGAGCGCGATGATGTTCTGGAAAAAAGGTGCCGCAGATGAAGATCTTCACAGATCTTTGCAACTCTTGAAGATCAACGA
>CAWUDS030006658.1:780354-808067 GCA_963859935.3 Lathyrus sativus
GAACTATGGTTGCTCTAATTTTACCCTTGTTAGGATACGTAGGCACGAGATGTGACGTCTTGGCGAGCATACTTAGTGTATAAACCCATAGGTCTTTACCTTTAGCAATATTTACCTTAGCACTAACCATTAGCAGACAAACATTGACCAAAAACACAACTACCAAACAAGAGGCTCCTGTAGAATACTATAGATACTTAGGGTGCTAATACCTTCCCTTAATATAACCAACCCCGAACCCCCTTATCTCTTAGCTTCGTTGTTACGTAGCGCACTTAGGGTTTTCTTCGATCTTTACCCTTTCCTTTGGATAAATCAAATCTCGATGGTGAATATTTAAAGATTTGCGATTCAAGTTGATTAATAGCTTGATATCCGATTCTCACCATAACAGCATGCCTATAGAATTCTCTGGCTTTCTCGTGTGAATACTGTCGTCGAAATGCGTCAGAGGAACTCCAACAGGTAATCTCGGTCTTTTTCTTCTTTTATCGCATGTTTGAATGTTCAATTGTTGAGTTTTTCTGTTAATTGAGTGAGAGAGGAGTAGCGGCGGAATCCTATCCGTCTTCCTTTGATCCCGACGATGCAGAGAAGTGAGAAGCCATTCGAAGAGGAAGGCACAACATTGGTTGAGGGAAGGAAGCAATTAGGAGAGGGTGATGACGGTGACACGTGCGATTGGTGGTGGAAGAGAGAGTTGTGGCAGACAGAAGAAGAGAGAATAAGGGAAGAGAAGAGGCAAGCCGAGAGAGAGAGAGAGAGAGATGATTTTTGTGTTGAGTTTTTTTTTCTTCTTCTTTTTCTTTTTTTAATCACATATTGGTGATGTTGGGTCGGTGAAGAAGAGGGACCCGACCCAACTTTATTTTTTTTATATATTTTTTTATGGGAGAATGGGCCTCAGATCCATGTTTGTTAAAAAAAGGAAAACTAAAAAAACATTTATATTTGATTTATTTTGAATTTATTATTTTAGATAATAATAATAATTTTAGATCAATTAGATTTATTAGTTAATTAAAGGCAATTCTAAAAATTCTAATTGATTAGTTAGTTTTGTTTAATTATTATTTTATATTTTATTGACCTTAATTAAGGTTTCTATTTAATTCCGATGACGACTTTGATTTCTCATTTGTGGATGATCTTATGAAACTGTAACATGAATCCTTAACGATCTTGATTTTCCATGTTCCCTTTAGAATATTCCATTTGGTGATTAGATTCAGTCTTGATCATTTAATGTGAAATTTATACTTTAGGATTCAACTTTTGCATGATAACATTAGGTCAACATCTTCCCTTCATCATAGCTTTAGGATTTGTAGTCGCCGCACTCCTTGTAAGTTCCTGCCATAGACACTTACTCTTTATTTCCCCTTTTAACTAAACTTTAGACTTGGATTCGCTGCACTTCATGTAAGTGTCTCACTATTAACACTTACTTCCCCCTTGGAACCTTGACCATAGTCAAGAGTTCCTCACCCTCGTTGAGGGGAACTACGAATGCTCTGATTCCATTACCGTCAAGATGCGTAGGCACGAGATGCGATGTCTTGGAGAGCATACTTAGAAATAACACTTTAGGTCTCCTTTCAACCCTTTAACAGATAACAAATAGCACAATAAAACAAGAGGTTCCTGTAGAGTACTGCAGATACTTAGGATGCTAACACCTTCTCTAAGTATAACAAACCCCCGAACCATAGATCTCCTGCATTGTTTTTATAGTGCAATTTAGGGTTTTCTTTTGATCTTTACCCTTTCCTTTGGATAAATCAAAGCTCGGTGGTGAATATTTAAAGATTTGTGATTCAAGTTAATTAATAGGTTGATATCTGATTCTCATCATAATAGGATCCATCTTAGAAATCAACAAAGTGGTGTGACATATCATGTACCGCCTCAGACGTTTGGCAACGTAAGCCAAAGCACAACAAGTATTCTCCAAAAGTGAGTAATGACTTTCACAATCGATAAACTTCTTGCTGATGTAATAAATGGCGTGTTGTTTGCCTCCAGACTCATCATGTTGACCCAATACGCAGCCTATCAATCCCTCAAGCACTATCATGTACATGAAAAGAGGTTTTCTAGGCACATGAGGAATCAAAATTGGAGGCTCCTAGAGATAACCTCTGATCTTGTCGAAAGCTTGTTGATAATATACATTCCAAACAACTATCTGATTCTTTCGCAACAGCTTAAAGATCGGTTCACAAGTTAGAGTCATATTAGAGATAAATCTGGAGATATAGTTTAGTCTACCAAGGAAACCCCTAACTTGCTTTTCTGTCTGCGGAGCAGGCATTTCTTGAATAGCTCACACTTTGTCAGGGTCCACTTCAATTCCGCGATGACTGGCGATAAAGCCGAGAAATTTCCAGACCTCACTTCAAAAGTACACTTTGCAGGATTCAGTCTCAACTAATACTTCCTGAGTCTTACGAATAACTTCAATAGATGATCCAAATGATCCTCTTCACATTGGGACTTGGCTATCATATCATGGACGTATACCTCAATTTCTTTGTGCATCATGTGATGAAATAATGCGACCATATCTCTCTGATAAGTGGCTCTTGTGTTCCTTAATCCAAAAGGCATGACTTTATAACAATAAGTGCCCTATGGTGTGATGAAAGTGGTTTTCTCCATGTCCTCGGGATCCTTCCTTAAATTATTGTATCCTGAGAAACTATCCATGAAAGAGAAGACAACAAAACAAGTTGTATTGTCTACCAAAATGTCTATATGTGGCAGAGGGAAATCGTCCTTCAGACTAGCTTTGTTCAGATCCCTGTAACATATGCACATTCTAACTTTCCCATCTTTCTTTGGCACAGGTACAATGTTGGCTACCCATTCTGGATATTTTGACAATGCTAGAAAACTTGCATCTATCTACTTTTTGACCTCATCTCTGATCTTGAGAGCCATGTCAGGTTGGGTTCTTCTGAGCTTCTGTTTGACAGGCGGGCATTCAGGTCGAAGAGGTAGCTTATGGATAACTATATCAGTATCTAAACCAGACATATCTTGGTATGACCAAGCGAGTACATTAACATACTCTTCTAAAAGCTTCACCAGTTTTTGCTTTATTTTTGCCCCAAGCATTGCCCCAATCTTGACTTCTTTCTTGTCTTTTTCAGTGCCAAGATTAATAACATCTACCTGCTTCTTGTGAGGTTGAAGGTGGATGTACTCATATTCAACCACCTTTTCCAATTCATCCGGAATCTAAAAATCCTCATCATCCTTATCTTCGGCTTGGTATATGGGTGAGTCAAAGTCAGGAGGGAAAACATAGTCATTGTATTAAATGGGTTTTGAAATTTCTCTGCATGTTTGGAATGGTTTTATTTATTAAAACACACAAAGATAAATGCAACAGAACAAAGAAATAATTTTGCTGGTTTTCAAAAGAATTGCCATTTTCTTTACAAGTAGAAGCAAAAATAGTAAATGAAACAAATGAGGATTGCAACAAAACATCGTCATTGATCATAATAATTTGAAAGCATGTGGCCCATACAAAATAATTCGATAAACTTGGCATGGTTATGGAAACCCTTTTTTTAAAAGGGAACTACAAAACAAAACAAAACAAAACAAATTACTTTGTCACAGGAAAGATAACAGGAATTTCAACAGGCTCCCAATTGTTCAGAACAGCCTCATTATGATATACCATTTGATTAACATAATCGTCTTCGAAATCCTTCTCAACTGTGTTGATTTGGACACCCCCACTGACAAACACCTCTTTAATGGTCTTCAGCCGTCCTTTGTAGTGTTTTTTGAAACCAGCATGAAGTTTTAGGTGGGAAGGGTTCTTCTTTTATGAGTTTGGTGGTTGTTTATAGCCAGCTCTGGAATTCATCGCTGGAGAAGACGACTGGAGCTAAGGCTCCAGCATCTGGCCTTGTCTTATGTACTCGCGTGTTTTTTTTACCCGCTAAATTGCTTGTGTGGCGCCATGTGATGGCCACGTCCGTTAATGAGGTGCCCTAGTGGCACTTGGTGTTATTTTTTTGTTTTTGATCTACTTGCTTGTTGGACTTGGGCCTTATATTTTTACTTCTTGCACGCCCTTTCCTGAGCCCATCAATGCGTGTAACAAGGATGTAGTTCATCTTGAAATTGCTGATACACCACCCCTTCTTTTTATGCTTCTTCTTATTTTATTTTCTTGTTTTTTTTTCATTTAATTTTTGTTTTAATTGTTAAATTCTTCACAAAAATATTTAAAAATTTGTTTCTGGATTATTGACGTGTTGAGTTTATTTTCATTATTTTTATTCTATTTTTCCGTTTATTTTCCTATTTAATTTGGAGTTAATTGGTGAAGTGGTTTGACATGTTTACCTTTGAATTAGGGTTTGTGCTTTTGATGCCTTTTGATTACTTTTTTGATCCAATCTTTTTCACGTGTCTTGACACTTAATTGATAATTGTTTGGATGCAATTTTGATGTCTTGATGATGAGTTTTTGATTTGTTTTTGAGTAGTTTTAGTTGATTCTCGATGCATGCTCGATTAGCCTCCTACATGATTTTTGTTTGGCTTGATTTGGTGTTGTATTTAGGCCTTCTCTTTGAGGTCTTTTTCATGATGAATCTTGATTATTTTAAATTAGATTGGAGATTTAGATTCACTTTTATTGGATTACTTTCCTATATTTGGTCGAATTTCCAAGTTGATGATGTTTTGATCATGTTTTTTTGTTGTTCTTGACCTAGTTTCTTGATAATGTTTCTTGAATGATCCATAATGCTTGATGACTCTTGTATTGACATGTTTAAGATTTTAACCTTTATATTTAGAGGTTTAATGAATGATCACTTTGTCTCACTTACCTCACATGATCACTTGTGTCTTTTATGAATGACTTGATCGATGTTTGTCTAGCCTCTTGTGCATGATTTTGAAAATGATCTTCTTGATTATCTTGTGTTTTATTTTGGGTTGATGTTCATGCTTGTGCTACTGCCTCTTATTGGTTTCATACCCTAATTTCATATGTTTAAACCATGTTTGACTTGTTGTGGGTTAATTGTTGAAAAATGTTTAGCCAGTGATGTAGTTCATGTTTGATCTTCTTGTGATCCTCTTCCAATCTAAGAAGTGTGTTGAACTTGGAATGATGTTGCTACTTCCCTAATATGATTTTCATCTTATTGAACTCATTTTGATTTGATATGTTGCTTCATGGTGTTCAATTGTAGTTCTAAAACAAGTTTTCTTGTGCACTTCTTTGAATGTCTTCATCTTTTCTTTGAATTTTAAAGTATGAACACTTTGCCCATGTTGGTTTGATGTTTGAGAATATGTGTTTGATTGTGTGTTTTATCTATCTTTGATGTTGTGATTTAGTTGATGAACATACTCTAATCTTGGTGTGACACTTGTGCATTAATGTTGATTTCTTCTCATCCTGTGTTGCTTTGACACTTTCATTTTCTTCATTTCTTTTCTTCTCCTTTGAGTTTTGAATTGACTTTTGTTGTTTGTGATTGATTAGTATAATGTTTACTTGTGTTTGTTCACATGATCCTTTAGGAGTCCTAGCTCAACTTAATTTCTGATTAAGTTAGAGGTAGGGGAGACAATAGGCTTTAAATCCTTTGCATGATAGTAACTAGGACAATCCCTTTTTAATTCTTAACCTTAGGTCTACCTTCTTGCAAGATAACATTAAGTAGAATTCTTTCTTCATCCCAACTTTAGGACCATTGTGCATGACAACATTAGGAGTCAGTTTCCCTTAGTTGTTTTCTTTTCAACCTTTGAGTCTTCTTTCTTCTCATCTCAAAACAACATTAAAACACTTAATAAATACAATGAACATTGTGCACCACGAGCCTTAAGTATATGGGAAATAAATGAGTGAGGGGTCTCTGCTTGTTTCGTCTAGAGTGTTTAGCGTACGTCCCATTTGGGGCCGATCACGTGACGCATTTGCTCCTATATCATAGATTTTAGCGCAATGTGAATCTCGAATCAAATCAACTCACTTCTCTAAAACTCACAAACAAATTCAAATCATTTTATCCTTCGGGATTGTTTGTCAACTCATTTTCAGAAAAGAGCGTTATTTCTGTTCTACCGCAAATAAGAATCGATCCTAACTGTTGGAACACGAACTTAACGTTGCTCATAAAAAACACTTAACCAATTTGTGGTTGTGTAAGCCAAACTACGGCTGCTCTGATTTCTCATTCCTGTTGAGAATACGTAGGCACAAGACGGTGAAGTCTTGGAAAACAAAATTCCCTTTTTCACCTGTAGTCCTCCGAACTACGTTGACTCTGACTTTCCCATTGCACGAGGAAATACGTAGGCATAGGACGGCGAAGTCCTATCGAGCCTCCTTTTGTTTTTTCCATTTTCATTTCCATTTAGCAGTAGAGCTTTAGATAACATACACTTTGATTAGACAACAAACATAGATCCCCATTGGGTAAAACGAACGCGAGGGGGTGCTAATACCTTCCTCTCGTGTAATCGACTCCCGAACCCAGGATTTGGTTGCGAGACCATGTCTTCTCCCTTTTTGACATTTTCTTCGATCGTTTCCTTTCCCCGGTGGGATAAATAAAGTTTGGTGGCGAATATTCTATTTTTTCCGCTGGTTGTTTTTTTGCAGTTGCAACATCCACATGCTCTGAATAGCTATTGTGCTGCTGACTGTATAAGGTCAAAATTCTGCTCCACCGAGAAAGCCAGAAAACCATAATTCTAGAATAACCAGGTAGGTTAAAAGTCAAGGTTTCCTGCAAAACCTATCCCCACTCACATGTGGGTTTTACTCTTGGACAAGGCATCCTAGCAGGTTCTAAGTCTCACGGGATCTCAGGTCGAGAAATGATAATACAGTTACCATTTCTGGTTTGGAATTATCACCAATCTAGGAGGCCTTAACTAATTTCCCATGAACGTTCTCCAAAGTCATAAGCTCTCTAGGTCAACACCCTGTCATATACACAAGACGCGCATGACATAATATCTCCTAAGAAAACCTCGTCTAAATGTGGTTCTCGTGTCAACCAAACGTACCAAGACGTTACACAACCCGCATGACTATCCACTCTAATCCTAAATATGTACTCAAGCCAGGGTAGTGGGCTTATCTCACATGAAACCAACCCATCCAATAACATAGCAGCAGCAGAGCAATATGATAATAGTAATCAAATGCAAATAATAAATGCAAGGCAAATGCAATAATATACAACAATAATGTACATAAATACACAAAGATAAACACCCAACAACAAGAAGCAAACAAGCACTAGGATTGACTTGCATAGGGAAACAGAATCCCCAACAGAGTTGCCAGCTGTTCGAACTGCGAAAAACAACCGGTGGAAAAAACAGAAGAGTCGCCACCAGACATTATTTATCCCGACGGGGAAAGGAAACGATCGAAGAAACCTCAAAATGGGAGAAGACATGGTCTCACAACCAAATCCTGGGTTCGGGAGTCGATTACACGAGAGGAAGGTATTAGCACCCGCTCGCGTCCGTTGCACTCAACAGGATCTACTCTTGTTGTTATAATTAAAGGGTGTGTTTATCTAAAGCCTAATGCTAAACGGGAACAGAAAGGATAAAAAAAGGAGACTCGATAGGACTTCATCGTCCTAGGCCTATGTATTCCCTCGTGCAATGGGAAACTCAGAGTCGACGTAGTTCCGACGACTACGGGTGAATGGGGGAAGGTTGCTCGCCAATACTTCACCGTCTTGTGCCTACGTATCCTCATTTGGTATGAGAAATAAGAGAAGTCGTAGTTCGACTGACAAATGTTTAAGTGTTTTTTATGAGAAACATTAAGTTCACGTTCCAGTAGTTAGGGTCGATGCCTATTTATAGTAGAACAAAAATAACACATCAACACGACAACAACAACACACACATCAGAAAAGAAGGGAAAGAATCAAGAATGGCGTGCCTATAGAATTCTATGGCTTTCTCGTGTTAATACCGCCATCGAAGATGCGTCGGATGAATTGCGGCAGGTAATCTCGATCTTTTTTCATCTTTTACCGCATATTTGAATGTTCATCCAGAGGTTTCTCCTTCTTGTCTTTTTCAGTGCCAAGATTAATAACGTCCACCTGCTCCTTGTGAGGTTGAAGGGTCGTGTACTCATATTCGACCATCTTTGACAGTTCATCCGGAATCTTAAAATCCTCATCATCCTCATCTTCGGCTTGGTATATGGGTGAGTCGAAGTCCGGAGGGAAAACATAGTCATTGGATTCAACGGGTTTTGGAATTTCTCTACATGTTTGGAATGGTTTGATTTATTAAACGACACAAAGATAAATGCAACAGAACAAAGATATAATTTTGTTTGTTTTTAAAAGAATTTCCATTTTCTTTAAAATTAGAAGAAAAAATAGTAAATGAAACAAATGAGGATTGTTACGAAACATCTTCATTGATCATAAAAATAGGAAAGCATGTGGCCCATTCAAAATAATCTGATAACCTTGGGCATGGTTACGGAAACCCTTTTTTTTAAAGGAAACTAAAAAACAAAACAAAACAAAACAAAACAAATTACTTAATCACAAGAAAGATAACAAGAATTTCAACAGCCTCCCAATTGTTCAAAACAGCCTCATCATGATATACCAGCTGCTTAACATAATTGTCTTTAAAATCCTCCTCAATTGCGTCGATTTGGACACCCCCATTGACAAATACCTCTTTGATGGTCTTCATCCGTCCTTTGGAAAAATCTTGAGTCTTGTCATGAGTTGGTTTGTAACCCAACCTATGGCGATTCTTCTTTGTTGTTGCTTCCACTTCAATGACCTCTTCCCATCCTACAAGAACGCCATTCTTTAATGCAGATTTTATGCTTTAAACAAATGCAAATGATAAACCACCCTCAACCACAACTTCTTCGATCAACGTGATATTATCTATTTCTAAGGCTTGGAAAGAAGTTTCCAAAGCATCTTCACCAGCTTCAATGTATCTGAATGATGACAGATTTCTCACCATCAGATCTTCTTCTCCATGAATGACCACCAATTTGTCATCTTCTACAAATTTCATCTTTTGGTGAAGAGTAGAGGTCACCGCACCAGCGGCATGGATCCATGGCCTTCCCAACAAACATCTATATGTTGGATTGATGTCCATCACCTGGAAGCTAATGTCAAATATATGGGGCCCAACCATAACAGGTAAATCCACTTCACCTATCACAGTTCTTCTGGAACTGTCGAATCCTTGACAATTAAAGAGGTAGGTTTCATATCGGCCACCTTATATGCTAGCTTAACGAGCATCCTTTTAGGTAATACATTCAGAGAGGAAGTTTCCACCAAGAGCCTTGCTAGAGTGTCCTCTTGGCATTTTACTGATACATGCAAAGCACGGCTGTGCTTACAACCTTCAGCAGGTAATTCATCATTGCTGAAACTTAGGGTATTACATGCAGTAATATTGGTAATCACCAAATCAAATTGACCAAATGTTATGTCCTTGGTTACGTGGGCCTGTGCCAGCAATTTTTGTAATGCGAATCTGTGGGCGGGAGAGCTCAAAAGGAGAGATACGATCAAATTTTTTTAGGGAGTTTGGTGTAGCTGATATATGATTTTTGATTCACTTCTTTTGATGACCCTCAAGAACTCTTCATTTTCTTCATTTGACACTTCTTTATCTTTTGTAGGTTCCACAATAATGGTTTCTTTGAGAGGGACCGCAGTTACCTTAGGTTGGTAAATTTGACCGCTTCAGGTCATCTTGCTCGTACCAGCTATGTTCGTGACGTCTTCATGTTTACTCTTGGTCCTTTCATTTTTTACCTCCTTACCATATCTATGATTTCTCCATATGCTATTGTATTTCGAAGGTACCATTTTGGTACTCTTAAAAAGAAAGGCATGAGCTTTTGAGTATTGACTGGTCTTGGCTGACTAGTTGTTGATGTGGCAGGTTTCTTACCATTGAATACTGGCTTGATAGTATTGGGCGCTGGATCTATTAAGCAGACATCTAGAATATTGAATATGGGCACTTTTCGAGTCCCTTCTGGCATATTGAAATATAGGTTCAATCACTGATACCTCCTCTTTCTTCATTTTACTACAGACTTGCAAAAGACCATCATTCATCAATCTCTGGATGTCTTCTTGAACCAGAGTATAACACTTAGAATTCTCAACACATTCTTCACATTCTGAGTGGGTACTTTCAATCATACCGGCTTCGACTAATCTTTTATGGAGATCCTGTAGCGGAGTCTTGATTGTTGTTACATCATAAGTTACTGTTTCATGCACGTCTTTTATTGCATTGATCCTCCCATGGTTGGGTAGTGGGTTGTCTTTGACATTAGGTTGATGATCCCCAAAGGACAAAATCTTTTTCTCCATCAGTTCTCGAACAATATGATTTAAAGCAAAGCATCCTTCTAGATCATGTCTGGCTGCCCCTTCACGAAGCACACATCAGGCATTGGGGTTATAGAATAGCGGGAGAGGATCTGGTGGTGGTCCCATTTTTCTAGTGGCGATCAGAGCTTGTTGCACCATGTATGGGTATAATTCAGTGTAGCTCATTAAAATTAGTGGGATAGGAGGTATTGCCCCTAGTCTTCTATTTTGTACATTTTGTCTAGGGATTGGAGCCCTTAGTTGCTGTTGTTGTTGATAGGTTGAGGCATTGGGCACCTATTGATAGCCTTCTTGATATGCGGGTGGTTGTTGAATTTGTTGAAAGATTGGTGTTTGATTGTGGAACATGAGCATAATGGCCGCCACATAGGGTTGTTGAGTATATTGTACTGGGTATAATGGTTGTTGTTGAAATTGCTGCTGACGTTGAGGTTTTCTAATCTGATTTCTTCTTTCTACAGAAATGACATTAGTCTCACCTTCCTTCTTCTTATGAACATTCCCAAAGGTCTTCTTATTGGTACCTCCACTTGAACTGCCAGCGATACTTGTCATCTTTTCATTTTTCAATCCTATTTCCACTTTTACTCCCACAACTACAATGTTAGAGAAGTTAGCACTCACACTGCTAATCATCCTCTCCTAGAATTTTGGCCTTACCGTATCAACGAACCAATCAGCTAGTTCTTTTTCGGTCAGAGGGGGTTCCACTTGTGAGGCGGTTTCCCTCAAACATTAGGCATATTCTTTAAAAGATTCTGAACTTTTATGGGCCATGCTTAACAACTGTCTTCGGTCCGGAGTCAAATCCATGTTATATTTGTAATGCTTGATGAAAGCATCTGACAAGTCTTAGAAATTATGAATTCTAGATTGGTCTTAACTCAGGTACCATTTAGCTGAAGCGCCCTTAAGACTTTCTTGAAAAAAATGGATCATTAATTTATCATTTTCCATATAGACTGCCATCTTTCTACAGTACACGATCAAGTGGGTTATGGGACAAGTAGCCCCCCTCAATATTGACGAAAATTAGGACTTTGAATTTTGGTGGAATCACAAATCCAGAAACCAAACACATGTCCCTCGCGTCAGCCCCAAATACGCTATTACGTTCCATAGCCCTTATCTTCCTTGCCATGGTTTCAAAATCGTCTCTCATTTTCTCATGGCGTTCATCCCCTTTTTTAGATTGTTCAGGGATATCATAGACTTGATGTTGTTTGTTGAAGTATGGACGCACTTGTGCTTGCACAACAGCTGGAGTGTAAGTAGGGATAACATGAGGGAAATCAGACGTCAGAGGGATGGTTTGTTGAGGTATTTGTTGAGTAGTCTTGAAACTGAATGGTGGTGGTACATAATTCAAAGGGGAACCATACGGTGGATAACTGGTGGCTATAGTTACAACTGGTGTGGGCCCCATTGTTGTGGCGTTGATCTCAGAAACTACGGTAATTTGAGTCTCTATCTTTGCACGGATCACTTGCAACATCTCCATCATTTGCCACATGCTGCCTCGTATGTCATCCAATTTGTTATTAACTCTATCAAACTCTTGATATTGTTCAGCCATACTCCTTCAAGCTTGAGCTCTAGTGTTGTAAGGATGTGGAAAACTCAGCGTGACAGACTGGAGGTAAAATAGCACAGATAAGCCACATAACAGGAAATGTGTATGCAGTGCTTATGGAATGCTAATGCAAATGCAAAGCTAACATTCAAAGAATCCCAAATCATGTTTACAAACATTAATAATGGAGAAATATGCATAAAGAAAAGTACCCTTTCCATTAATGAATGAAAGTTTTACAGAAACAAAGATTACAACATCAAAAGCCAAAGTGTGGACATAAATTAACAATAGAAAAAATGAAACTAAAAGGCCTAGTTCTTCTGACGAGAAGATCCTTCCCCTTCTTGAAGCTTCAACTTTCATACAAAATCTTCCTTTTAGTTCTAGCGGAGTAGCTTCTAGAGTTCTTCGTTTTCTTGACCAACCATGAAGTGCTTATCCTCCTACGTCTTCTTCTCCTTTTCAGCTTTGACTAAAGCATCCTTCAATTCCTCCATAGAAAAAAAGTTCTTTTGGAGTTGACGGTGTTGGCTCAAAGCGAGTGTAGAAAATGTTTAGGGCTATTTCTTTAGACCAAAGAAGATACGCTTCTGAGATGGTACAGTCTGGATGCCCCAAAGTAGTAATCCCTTGGGTATTAAGGTGACACCAAGCATACGTAATTCGTGCTTTGAGATCTGGTTTTCTCCATTTTTCAAGAAAACAAATTCCCAAAAGGACCAGATCAAGCTCTTCCTTTGCTGGACATCCTAGTTGACGGTGAGCTAGGATAGGGTTGTAGCTAATGCATCATTTTGTGCCAAGAAGAGGCACATTAGGGAAATTTCCATAATTTTGATTCATGGTAACCCCCCCATACATGAGATCATACCAACGGATGTCATAGTGTTTGAGTGATAAAAACTTTTATGTCCACACAGGGTTGTGCTTTAGATTCCATAGAGAGGCTTTCCTTGGCAAGTGAAAAATAAACCACTTGTGAAGGAGAGCGGTACAACAAGTAATCTGGACATCTCCATGGGAGTTCTTCAAATGGATAGAGAAGCATGCGTCAGCTAGTAGAATGGGAACATAGTTCCTGATCAGAAACAGGTCAATGGAATTCAAGTTAACAAACTCATCGATACTTGGGAACAGAAGGATTCCATAAATTAGTAAGGCCAAGATGGCTTCAAAGAGTTCTGTGTCTTTCTTATCAGTGTGAGCTTCAGCTCTTTCCATCAAGGGTCTTGCTTGCAAACCATAGAATCCATCTTTGACATCCAAATGCGTCTGAAGATCAGATGGCTCTAGGTGTAAGGCTTCAGCCAATACTCTTATATTTGGTTTTCTTTCCTTTCTAGAGAATGGTTGAGGAGTGACATATAACCCCATGAAAGCAGAATACTCTTCCAATGTTGGTAGTAGTTGATAGTCTAGAAACGTGAATCAATGGTAAATGGGGTCGTAAAGTCATATGAGCGCCATCAACATTTCCTTATCTACTTAGAGCTCCAATAGTGGTAGATGGTTTCCATAATGGTTGCTAAATGATAAAGGATCATCCACTAGGCCTCCTAGTATTCTCAGATTCTCCAACTCTGGGCTTTTGAATGTGCATCTTGGAGTTGTTCTCTTTTTTGAGTCCATTACAATGTCTGCAAAACAAGAGATTGGGCTCCTTGAATATTAGCAAAAAACAATGAGATGCAATGCAAGAAAAACACTTTTGGCACAAAAACTTTACTTCATTAATAGTGGAAAAAGTTACAACTTCAAAGTACAAATACAAGAACTTTGAGAATATAAGAGGAAAAGACTAGGCCCTAGGGTCTCAAAAGATTCTAGCTAGAAAAGTCCTATCCATGCGTCCTTTTCTGTCTCTTCAGCTATGTATTCTCCAAGACTAACTTTTCAACGATTCCTTTCCAAGCACCTGACGTCGGTGGGATGTCAGAGTACTCATGAGTACTAAGCACCGGCTGAACATTAGAGAAAAATAAATTCTCTTGTGCCACATATCTGTCAAAAACCTTCCTTTCAAGAAACTCAATCAAATCATCCTTCTCCTTCAACTGTCTTTTCATCTCCAACTGCTCGGAATGAATGACGTGGTACTTGACCTCTCAAGTATCTCGTTTAAGTTTCATCCTAGCCAGCGTCTCTTAGTATTGCTCCATGCACTCAACAAGGATGATAGAGGAAGAAGCAACAACAGTATGCAAAGGTTTATCTAGGAGATAAGGCATTTTAAGATCAAGGGCTCTGAACGGACCCACTGCGTGAAAGGCTCAAATGCTATACAGTTCTTCCTTCCTAACTTATCCTTGGTCTTCCTCTGGATGGTCTTCCAAGCATCTGCAACACTGTTCCTAAATCCCATATTGGCTTCTGCGTTGAGGTAGAAGAAACCTGACAACAGGATGTTGCTAGGTTTTTCCTTCATGGGAAACCCAAACTGACGTCTTGCAAGGATAGGGTTATAATTGATTCCCCCTTGTACACTGAGAAGAGGCACGTTAAGAAATGAACCACAACTGTCAGTGATCACTCCTTTGTTGTAAGCGGGATCATACCAATGTAGATCGGTCTGAGTTAGAGCCACGAGTCTTTGGGACCACATTAGTCCATTTGGATTTTCTCTAAAAAGTTATGTCCTCGGGAAATATGCAACAAACCACCTATGCAATAGGGGAACATAGCATAGGATGGTCCCATCTCCTTTTAGATTTCTATAGTGAATAAAATGGTAGGTGTCTCCAAGCAGAGTAGGCACGGGGTTACCATTCATAAAGATCTGGATAGCGTTGATGTCAATGAAACCTTCTTCTTCGGGGAATAAAACCAAGCCATAGATAAAAAATGCAAGAACTTCTTCCAAAGCATCTAGACTGTTCTCCTTGGCAAGAAATGTAGCTTTCCCTATCAAAAATTCAGAAGATAGATCTCTGAGTCCATGCTTGGCGGTGAGATTTGGTTTGACTTCTAAAGCTTCTAGGTGAATGACATATGTAATTTCTTTTGGTGAAGGGAGCTTCTATAAGCCACTAAACGACTTTTTGTCTAATACTGGTAAACCAACATGATATGAGTACTCTTCTAAGGTTGGGACGAGTTAGTGATCAGGAAAGGTGAAACATCGATAAAGAGGATTATAGAACTCCACAAGTGTGTTGAGAACTCCTTCTTGCATATTGATCTTGACAAGTCCCAACAATCTTCCATAACTCTTTCTGAAGTCTTCAGGACAAGACACTAAGGCCGCCAATTTCATCAACTTTGTCAAATCCAGTTTCTTAAAGTTGTACTTTCTAGTGTTTCTTTTTCCAAAATCCATGACCTAAGGTTTTTGCAATAAATAAAACGATTGAGTTTCTCAAAACCAACTGCATGAATGCTTATGATGAGATGATTCACAAGCAACACATATACATATTTTCACATGCATACAATGCATATGCGTACAAACAAAGGCTCTAGGTTTGTGTTACAAGCCTGGAGCCAAGGTATGCGCTTCCCAACATACATGTACTATGGGTTGTTTGTACCTGGACAATGGATCCTACAAAGTTCCCAGAGTCATCGATAAATATTTTGGATATTATCAACTCACACAAATACTCATGCGAGTCAAAAATATCCTCAAGATAAACTCGTCTGAGTGTAGCATCGCGTGTCATTTCTTTGGGACTACTCCCTCATAGTCATCACACTACGTCCTAAAAACGCCAAGTGGGGTGCGTGGGTAACTAAAAGGTCCTCAGTTTCACAGACTCCCAAGTCAGAAAAAGTAATAAACGTAGGACTACTCATACGTCATCAGTAATCCCAAAGGGGTCTCAACTGAGTGTGGTTACATCATATGTCAAACATGTTAGGACTACTCCTAACAGCCAACTGTTGATCATACCACAATCCTATCATAGGTATACACTCAAGTCTGGGCTAGGACTTATCTCATCTCTCAAGGTCTTAACCTAATGCACATATGCAACATAACAGGTATAATATACAAATATTCACAAATATACATGTATAAAGTAAACAGATATGAACAAAAGACAACTGCAACCAAGGCGGGCTTAACCCTCTATTGTCCCTAGTGAAGTCGCCATTTCTGTTGCAGTGAGAATCAGATATTAAGCTATTAATTAACTTGAACCACAAATCTTTAAATATTTACCATCGAGCTTTAATTTATCCAAAGGAATGGGTAAAGATCGAAGAAAACCCTAAGTGCGCTATGCAATAAAGAAGCTAAGAGATCGGGGGTTGGTTATAACTAGGGAAGGTGTTAGCATCCTAAGTATCTGTAGTACTCTACAGGAGCCTCTTGCTTTGTATTTGTGTTATGCTAATGTTTTTCTGCTAATGGTTATGTGCTATGGTAAATGTGCTAAGGTAAATATGCTAAAGGTAAAGGTGCTAAAGGTAAAGACCTATGGGTATGTACACTAAATATGCTCGTCAAGACATTGCATCTCGTGCCTACGTATCCTAACAAGAATGGAACCAGAGCAACTGTAGTTCTCCTAACTAGGGTGAAGGAACTCTTTGACTATGTTCAAGTTCCCAATAGGGAGTAATAAACTCTCTAAGTCTAAGTTGAAAACTAACTGGGGATTAACTTTAAACATCAAGAAGGGAAGTGAGTACACATGACAATGGTATGCACATAGAGTTAACAAACTCTAGACCTAATTTATAAGTTATAGGATTATTAACAAGGTATGCTAGGGTTTTGATTGTAACAAAGTAAAAAAGGGTGCAGGTTTTATCTTAAGACTAAATTGAAATTCCTAATGACTCTAACAAGGTCAAGGGGAGGCTAGAAAAATTAATGAGCTATCTATGACATTGAGTCAATAGAGAGAATTTCCTTTGGACTTAGGAGCACAAGGCAAATCTTTAGGATGAGAGCTAACAAGCTACATCACTTGGGGAAACTTAACAAGCTTCAACCGCACATATATATTCATTCAAACATGATAAAGATATATAATCATGGTAACAACCAAGAAGAAGAGGGCAAGCATGTGACAACATCAAGCAAATATTTGACAAAGTAAAATAGATGACAAGGTTACAACCTAACATCCATCCTTAGTACTTAGAATCAAAACCAGTAGTCATAACCAAAAGGTAACCATAGATGTCACAACATCTAAAAGATCATGAAATAAGGTTATTACAAGACCAAACATCAGAGATGGCAATTTAAAGTACCAAAAAATCATGTATAAGTCAAATTATTACTTATCATGGTGGAGATCAAAACTCAAAACCAACATGCATAAATCATGACAATATTTAAAGCATGGATATCAAACCAAAGTATGGCAAAGGTAACAACCAAAATATCTTTGAATAAGAGTGAGACATATGTGACAGCAACTTGTGAGTTTAAGTGTAAACATTCAAAGGATAACTTGTAGGCATCAAGATCATATCCTATGAGTGATAAAAGTTCTTGGAAACATTATGAATATGAGATGAACATGTTAAACAAGCAAGTAACAACCAACATGTAAAAGGGTTCAATCATGGTCTTTGAGTAAGATGAGAAACAATCACAAGGATTGATTCATACAAACATGCATACTAAACATCTTGCAAAGCAAAACAAACAAGTATCTAAGAACACTTAAGGAATGATATGAGAGACATAGAGCACATGTTCATTAAAATCACTTGATCATAGAAGAGAATCACAGGTTAAGGGCAAGGTAACAACCTAGGTCTAAAAAGATTCAAACATGTATTCACATAAGGAGATGAACTTGAAAAAAGTAATAACAAACATGTAACAACAAGGGTATGTAAGTTCATAACATCAAATAAGGTTCATATAAGATGCATATGGTTCATACAAGTCAAGAAGTTCAAGGAGAATCAAAGGATCAATCAAAAGATCAAAAGGAAACCTAAGAAACCCTAAAAAAGTCATATACTTGGATCACACATAAGTGCAAGAAAAATAAACATCTTTGGAACTTTATTTTTAGAAACAGAAAATAGGTATCTTCATGAGAATCTTGCAAAAATAATGGGATCAAAAGGATAAAAAACAAAGAAGTTATGAAAGTTTGAAATTGCATTAGAAAACCAAAAAAAATAAATAAAACAAGTGACAAAAATAATGGAATGCACCCTAATGGTATTGAACCCACGCCCTTGAGATTACCATTCAAAATTAATACCAATTGAGCCACACGCGCACCGTGAACATGAGATGCCAGCAATCAATAAAATATCAAAACATATAGAATATTCAGAAGAAAAAAAACAAAAGGGTTGATCAGCAGGATCAAACCGAGGCACGACAGGTTAAAGGGAAATGCATGGCTAAGTTTCTACCACTGGGGCGGCTATTACATCCAAACATAATACGCCTTCAGTTGTTTTTATTTTAAAACACCATGAAACATCCAAATTAACGCTATGTCATGCCAACTCACCTCTACCTCATCTTTTATCTTCTTCTTCCTCGCTTCTCCCTTTCGTGCCCTAAACAAAACTCCATGGCCATAATTTCTTTTCCTCATAACTACTTCATCTCTCAACCATTTTCAATGATGTAAAGATCAAAGTCACAACATTTTTCACAAGGATCAAGAACATAATAATATCTTGTCCTAAAATTAACTGAGTAATTCACAAATCACTCAACAATAGTGTAACACCATGAAAGATCAACATGTTACAACATGTAATATTCGAACCAAATAAAGCAAACATCCAATTAGAATCACAAAGCCCCAAAGATACTACATTTTTTTCTATTCTAATATCAACAAAACAATGCATGAATATTAGAGTTTGAAAGTCAGAATGCCTTACTGCAGATGGAAGATAACAACCTTCTTAACTTCCTTAAGTGCTTTAGAACTTGTTTGGATGGCAGATCTAGTTGGAAACAGGCTAGAACACATAACACAATTTTTCTTGCAATAATGGAGGTTGAAGATGGTGCAAGGTGTTTTGTGTGATACATAACTTGTTCAATGGTTGGAACAAGTTCTAATGAGAGTGTAAAGGAGGTTTATGATGCTTATTTGATTTTGGCACGAGTTGAATGATTATGGCCAGAGGTTTTGCAAAAACTTGGGTGTTTTTGCAAGAATACTGAACCACACGAATGGATGAGTGTTTTGTGAAGTTTCTGAGGGTTTTTTCTTATCCTTTAAAATTAAAGTTTACTTGGTATTTATAGGGAAAGTGGATGTTTTTGGTGTGATCAGAATCCAACCTTTTGCCAACCATCCATTTTCAATTTCTAACTAAATGTGATGATGGTTTTTTGTATGGTTAAAGACATGAAGTACAAAGTGGTTGACTTTGAGCAAACTTCTACAAATGAATCTGTACTTGAGAGATTTGGGAGTGGCTCCATGCTGAAATAATGGAAAGAACATCCTTTGTACTATGAATGAAGATGGCCACTTGTACCATCACTTAGTTCATGCCTCAAAATCTTGGGAAATGACTTGTATTTCCGTGTACTATTTTGATAAAGGGGTATCTTGCCATCAAACATCTTTAAGACATCAAGGTTTTGTCACACCCTAATTTTTGACCTAAAGATTCCACCTCCTTATGCGTTTTCTTACGATTGATCTTTTACTCTTGTATACGTGTTTATCAAGACTAACGAGTGTGTACAGGATCATCTCGGCTTTTTAAGACTTCTCTGACAGGTACAAGAAAATATGGATTCAACTCGAGGATCGTTTATATGTGTTTAGAATCCAGCAGTTGCAATTTAATCAAGTGGTATTATTTGGCTTGAGGCGGAGCAATTTAACTCGTATCAAACAGGATGTTAATTTGGTGATATGAGGATCTACAAATGTTTTTTCAAGGCCTCAGGATATTAGTGTGGCATAGTATTAAGGTTACTGGAAGTTGTAGACAGAGGTTTTCTGTAAGTATCTTAGGAGAAAGTGGTTTAATGGTGACTAGATTGAATCTATTCAAAGCTCATGGTCGTTTTAAAGAGATATTGAACTCGAGGATTAATGAAGAGTGGAGGATATCAAATGCAAGTTCTAATCTCAAAGTTATACAAGACTCAGTCATGATTCAAAGGAACTATATGATTAATGTCAAGTTTGTGGGCTTATGTGATTCATGTCCTCGCCAGAATCCATTTTCTTTCTCTTAAATCAAATGGTGTTAAGCTCATCATACTCAAGAGACAAATTATTCCCACCAAGTAAAGATGGTTCATGATGTTAATTTGAGTTCATAATATATGGGAAGGAGCTCATAATATATGGGAGTCACTTAAAGTCCAAGGGTTGTTTTAACCTCAGCTTCAGAATAAGCCCAATTTTCTTTGTTTCTTTGAGCTCACCATTTCTAAAAATATTAGAGACTTTACTTAAGGTGGAAAGGCAATTCATTATCACAAGGCTACTACTGTGTTTGAGGGATAGAATCTACAATGAACATCAATTCATAATTTTTTAATATCCAGGATTTGCATTTGAAACTTACAATAAGCCAACTCAATTTCCATTACAGTACATCATTAATATTACAAGTTGTTCCATGTACAATCAGATCTTGTGCAATACAAATTTCACAATTAAGAACCATTACAGCATGCACCAATCTAAATCCTAAACCAATGCATCTAATATAAACGATAGAAGATTTGTTTATATTCAATTGATCCAGTCTCAGGAATCAGCTAGGTTTGTTTCTTAAGCCGTCAAAACTCTGAAGCTGATAGCTCCGCCTTTTGCGTATGCTGCCATTACCGTCCATGAGCATTAGCCTTGAAGCCTGCAATAACAGCGTGAAAGGTCAGCAGGCCATTGGGAATAAATCTCTACTTTTGTTTTCAGTATAAGGTTGAATGAGTTTAATTAAAAAAACCAGAAAGGTACCGTTCATCATTGCTAATACATGAAGCTTCACCCCCCATCTGCAACAAAAGACCGCAGGACGTTTGCTGAAGACACGAGAATCCGTCCTCCAGAGCACAACCAAACATAATCAATGCATTCCTTAAACATGTCCCAGACATAAACAGAACAATTTTAACTTGCCAAAACAATATCCATCTTGTCCAACAAAGCACATAATGAAGCAAGCTCACCTGGTAGAAATTTAATCTCGGTTGTGTCATTATTGAACAGCAGATCGCACCACTTGCGAATCTTCGGCATCAGCCCTATCTATCATCATTTCCAAGGTCGAACTGCAGCTTTGGCACAATTTTAGTTTCCTCCAATTGTGCCCTCAGTTAAGAACAATAAACAAGTTAGCTCCATGGAAAAGCAAGCATAAATTGTGAAATAGGGTAAAGATGTAATAATTATTGTGGTCTAATATGCAAGATTTTAGAAGTAGTTTGTGTTACCTTAGATTGAAGAAAGTCACTGTTATTGAGTTTTTTGATCTGGCCATACGCTGCTATCCATTTTCCTCAAGTGTTAAACCTGTTTCATGAATATACACCTGCCGAGCCAACAAGAATTGAGTTAATAAGATACTTGATTCACCACAACAAACCGATACGACGCGCTTTAGCATTATAGAAAGGATAACTAGCCTGGAAAGGAGGTGCACAGTCACAGAAAACGCGATATCTTCGGTAGCTCTAAGGAATGGCTTCATCTGCTACCACTGTCATACTCTGCATAAAATTTACATGAGCAACAATACATCGGATTTTACTTGCAGCTAATGATTAGTAATAAAAGACAAGGATGTTTTTTGGAAGACGACGTCATCGAAGAAGCAGACTTTCATTAGCCTAACATTTCCTTCCGAAGCAAATGATCAACATGTCTTCCTCACCAATCTCCATTCTTGGGAGAGTAACAAGGGCAGCATGTTGTTGAACCTCTGCCCCGATGTGACTTACTTTGTTGTTGTTTCTGTCATTTGCCTCCGTAACTCCTACTTGATGTAAAGAGCATGTTGGCTCGAAGTATCAAAACCGTACTGTCCACACCAGAGCAGGACAAGCTAAAACCCCTGACACGATGCCATTCACCCAAGGTCTCGATCTGCAGCCTTGAATTTCTCCATAAAGTCAGATGTTGAAGTCCAAAGTAGCGTTCCCGACGCTCCGACGCTTGCCGAAATTAGAGTTCTTTAGAACCATAAGTGAAAGACTCCTAGAGCTCCTTCGGTCGTGGCAGCCTGCTAAATCTGTGAGAGAAAGTAAAGAATCAGTTTTTTGAATTGTTACACAAGAGCTAAGACGAAGTCAAAGTTAAAACCGAAACTCCAACCAAGTTTAGTCATGAAACCTTTTTTTTAATTCACCTATGTATCTAAAGTACCGTCAAAGGTATCATCGGGTTGAAAGAATTCACCCTTACGTAGAGTATGTTCGAGCAATAAGCTGATGTTCCTGCGTATGGAAAGAGGAAATAAATCAGTAAATTGTTTTTTCGCAAGAATCGAAAGCAACATAGTCAAACAAAGCAGCAGAATTAGAAGGCACCAACTTCACCCACCACTCATCTGAAACGCAACTCCAGAAGCCTCACAATCACTCTTTCCTCAAGTCTCTCCAAAACCTCAACCTGGGCGGGATAACATCGAGTCATCAGAAGAACAGAATATTTACAAATTTGAAACACGTTTAAGTCAAGGCAACAGACAAAATGTTCCCCAAAATAGATACAAATATGCTCAAAGGAGAAAGAATCAAAATACAATTACCATACCTTCAAGGCAGGTTTTAAACCTGTTAAAGCAAATTTAATCCCTTTCCCAAAACAGTCCAGACAAGAATCACCGGATTTGGAAACCTCTTGATTATTCTTCAATTCGTTTTGCCTCCTGAAACCCTATATAAGGAACCAAATCAGAACACACAAAGGGGAACTCGTAGAAAAACCCACAACCATTCACAAAATCCACAACTATTTCAAAACCCCAATTTCAAACCCAAAAAAATCATGACAAGAAGAATAGAGAAGTGACTTATCTTCGTAGAATATTGTCACCCTTCGCAAATAACCCTCTGCTCGCTCAATCACCCTCAACATCGTCACCGTCGAAACTGTTCGCGAGCAAACCCTTGTCCCCGGAGAACACCACAAACACCGCCGCGATAACCCTCTTCTCGCTCAATCACCCTCACCATCGTCGCCGTTGAAACCGTTCGCGAGCAAACCCTTGTCCCCGGAGAACACCACAAACACCGCCGTGATAACCCTCACACTCCCGTCCATGAATCCCCGCCGCCAACTCCAACGATCTCCTTTTGAATGCATTCTGGTGAGAATCAATTTGTTAAATACGTTAATCGTTTGACTTGTGTTTTTTGTTTCAGATAAAAGACGAAGGTGACAAACACGGAGAAGATAGAGGACGCGAGAAGGATGGAGAGAACAACAATGGTGAAATTGAAGAGGGAGAGGAGATGGTGATCGATGGGGAAGAACAAGAGAAATTGGGTCTTAGGGTTTATTGATATTTTTATTTTTTTTTGTTTTTATTGTAATATAATCCAGTGAATGTGCACACACACATGTATGATACACCCTCACACACTCGGCCTTTAGATCTCCAACGGATCTAAATCCGCCGATCCACACCCGCGTCCCCACCATAAGCCCGCGCCTGCGTCACACCAGATCCTCTTTATCCCCTAATCCTCCCGTTTAACTACTAATTATTCCCCTTATCTGCCATTTAACCCACTAATCATCACATTTTTTTCTAATTAACTTAATTAACGTTTTATTTAATCAACTTTAATTAAAACCAATAACTTTTTCTTAATCAACTTTTCTTTTTTTTATTAATAAATTCAATGATAATAATTTAGTTATCAAATTCAATGATCTCATTTTATTTAATAAGATATTTTATTTATACCCTAAATAATAAAAATCCATTTCATATTCAAAATAACTTTAAATAAATAATAACAATGACCCCTCTTCAACTTAAATTAGCATCTTTTATAAAAAAATTAAAATTATTTGTTTACTTAATAATAGATGTAAATAGGAAACCCCTTTTTTGATAAGCTAATTGAATCTATTTTATAATAACTTTTTTTTATAACTAAAATCATTTATATCTTAATAAAAAAACCTATTTCGTAATAACCTAAATATTTTATTAAAAAATAACGATAATCTTTTAAGCTATTATTAATCTTTATCTTTTAAAATCTCCATAATAATAAAAACATCTTTTCAAAACCTTTTTGTTTAAAACCTTTTTTCTAATTCAATATCATCTAATTAAAATCTAATTAATTTATAACCCAACAGTTTAATTTCATGAATAATAAATCAAATAACATTTTCTCAAAATTAATTTATCACCTAAACTCCTTACTAAAATTAATAAAAAACTAATTCACCATTGTTTAAATAATTTCTCTTAAATTAATTCAAACTAATAAATTAAATCAAATTCACTTATAATTTGTATTTTTCTTATAAATCAATTCAACTCCCCCCTAAAATTAAATCAACGTCGCTTAATCAACCGTGCACACTTCTGCACATTCACATACAGAATTCACACACTCACTCAGCACTTTCATGCGTCCGTGTATGAATTTACCTCATGCGTCTTATTTTCCGCAATTTACATTATCTCATTTACTATTACCGCATTGCATTTCGTCCAAAGGAAAAACCTACACATGAGTCAACACTTGTGTGTAGTGCACGTCATTTGCATCATTCTCCCCTACGATCCTTGATCCCATTCAAGTCGATCAATTAAGTTAGATCCTACCCCATAGGAAGGACCATTATCTTTACAACTTAGAACAAACATTCAACAATTCAAATCAAATATTCAAACATTAGAGAATGAGATGTTAATCATCTTAAGCGAGATCGAATTTCCACCCCACATCAATATAATCAATTCGTAGGGACTTTGCCTTAAGAGAGATAGAGGCGTACTCGTCGATCAATATCCGAGTACTTGAGCCCTTCTCTTAAGACAATGCAAAGATTATTTTCCTACAATTTGTGGCGGTTAAATCTCTCTTAAAATGATAACTCATCTTTTCTCCTAAAATCAATCAATCAACTACCCTAAACCCGTAGGAACTTTGACCACAGTCAAAGAACTCCTCCAACCCTTTAGGGGAACTACAAATACTCTGATTCCACTCCTGTAAGGATATGTAGGCATAAGATGTGATATCTTATCGAGTATACTGAGAAACGAAACCCTAGGTCTTTCAACCTTAAGCAGATAACCCTTAGCAATAAACAACATAAACTAAGAGGTTCCTGTAGAGTACTACAAAAACTTAGGATGCTAGCACCTTCCCTAAGTTTAACCGACCCCTGAACCTAAAACTCTCTAAACCTTGCATTTGCATTGCATTGTGGGAATTTCGATCTTTATCAATTCCTTTAGACAAATCAAAGTTCGGTTGCAAATGAATAAGATTCAAACTAATCAATAGTTTGGTATCAAAATTTCACTGCGACAGAAATGGCGACTTCACTGGGGATGCCTTTGTGGGTTCCCCTATCTTGTTTCATTTACTTGTTATATATTTGCTTATCTGTTTATTTGCATAAATGTTTATCTATTTCTTTTGGGCTGTTATCCTTGAGTGGTGAGACAAAGTCCTACACCCGGACTTGAGTGAACTTAAGATAGGATAGTGATATGTTCGACGAGGCTTATAGGGAGTTGAGTCCCGACTAAGTTAAATCGAAAATCACGCTCAGTTGAGACCCTTTTAAAAATGGTTCGGTTGAACGAGTAATCGTGAAGACTTTTACTATTTTCGATTGGAGTCCATGATATTGAGGGTCGTAGTTACCTTTAACCCCACTTTGGCCTTTATTAGGACGTAGTGCGGGACTATGAGGGAGTACACCCGAAATAGTGCTACGCGATGCTACACTCAAAGAAGTTCTCTTGAGAATATTATTAACCCCCGAGTTAGTTGGGAAGTTGATAATATCTGAAAGACGGGCTGATAACTTTGGGAACCTCTTTAGAACCTTGTTCTGCAGGTACAATCAACCTTTAGTCCACAACCTTTGGGAATGGGTATACCTTTGCTCCATGCTCGTTGCAAACCTAGGGTATCCCTTTTTTGTTTATCTTTGCGTTGTCCTTATGTGCCTACTTGTGTTTGTTGCATCCATAGAGCATTATATTGCATTGGTTTCATGGAATCCCGAGTTTATTTATAAACATTATAGAAACCAATAGGGATTACAAAAGAAAATATTTTGAAATATTCTTTTAAGAGTCCTAACTTGGATGTCCTAAGGAAGTTAAGGGCAGTGATTGAAGAATCAAGAAAACTCAAAAGACAAATACCAGAGGCTCCCCTTATCATGGAGGATCATCAGAAGTTCAAAAGACTCTCATTATCATTGAATATCCAAGTGAACAGGGGGTTTATTCCTCACTTTCCACCAAGAACAAAAGAAGAGATAGAGGATCTATTTTCCTCTATCAAACTAATCTTTAGAAGTTGATCATGGACAACTTATCTTCAGCAATATCCAGCTAGAAGAGCAGGTCAAGAAGTAGGATGAAGGACTTCCTTAGGACTTTATTAGCTTTTATTTAGCTATTAAGTAAGGACTCTTATAAGGCTGTTTCCTTGTAATCCAATATCATAATAAATAAAAATATAATAGTAAAAAATAAATGAATTTTCTTTGGTATTTTGTGACGTTTATAAATACTCGAGTCCCATGAAACCTTTCATTTTCTGCATTCTTGCATTAGCATTCCTGCATTTTGCATTTTGCATATGCATGTGTCTCTCCTCTTCTGTGGCTCATCCGGTCTTCTGTCTTTGCCTCTCAGCTGAAATCTCGACCATCTGACCAAGCTTGAATTATTACTAGAGGATAGTAAAGAGAACAAGGATATGGATCCCATTACTGGCTTCAGAATTGTGACTAATCCGTTATTTGATCTTCCCTCTGATAATGTTCAACAAGTGGATGTTTCTACACAACCTCGGCCTGTGCAAGATAACCTAGTTGGTCAAGTTGATGAAAGAGTTTCCCAGTTTCCACAGAGTATACCGAATCCTCCAAATGTTCATGCTAAGATAAAGATGGATGATCCTAGATTCATAGCAATGGAGAAAGAATTATGTGATTTTAAAGAACAATTGAAAATAGTGAAAGAAGCTAACACATCTGATCTTGATGCTCGTGACCTATGTCTGGTTCCAGGCGTAATTATTCCTTCGAAATTCAAGATGCATGTCTTTGAAGTTTACAAGGGTACTAGTTGTCCAAGATACCATTTGACGATGTTTTGTCGAAAGATGGCTGCTTATGTTGATGATGATGAATTGATGACGCACTGCTTTCAAGAAAGCTTATATGGGGCATCCTTGATATGGTATATGAAGCTACAAAGGAACTGTATTCAATCTTGGAGAAACTTAGTTGATGCTTTCGTGAAGCAATACAATTATAATTTGGACGTGGCTCTAGACAGTGATCAACTAGAAGGAATGAGTAAGAATGATGATGAATCTTTCAGGGAATATGCTCAGCGATGGAAAGAGTTGGCAGCCCAAGTTCATCCACCACTTCCAGAGAAAGATTTAACCAAGATGTTTCTAAGAACACTGCCAGACTCTTATTATGTTAGGGATGGTAGGCGTTGTGCCATTAGATTTCTCCAAAATTGTGGAAGTTGGAGTAAACATTGAGAATGCACTCAAAAGCGGAAAAATTCAAGATGACTTGAATGACCAAGCTAATGATGAAATTTCAGTTGATTCCTTA
>CAWUDS030006658.1:808567-883246 GCA_963859935.3 Lathyrus sativus
CATACAGAACTCCTACAATTCATCAAAGATCAATCATGGAGAGTTTCAAGGCTTGAGTTCGAGTGCAACCACCTCTGCCATTAACAAGAACCAGGTTTGCAAAACCTCTTGTACACACTTATTTATGCATTGCTAGATAGATTGGTTAGGATAGAAATGATTAGGGACCATTAGTGATTAATGCTGGAAAGTTTGTGGGCATTCTGTGGAGTTTGGTCATGGCACATGTTTACTTTAACGATCAAGAACTAGTAGGTTAGGGACTTATATTTCACGTGCTATGGATTAGAGTGATCAGTGATATGTGATGAACATTTTGATGCCAAGAAACTGAAGAAACAAGAAGCTTGAAGTTTGAGTATTCATGGAGGTGGGGGTATCGGGTTTGATGCTTGGATGAGATTTAATGGAAACTATTAACATGGTTGTATTCTTCTTGAGAAATGGAGCAAGTTGGCTGTTTACAGAATTGAGTTTCATTGAGAAACGAAGGAGAACGAGCCATTGGAAGATTTACGGTTGAAGCTCATGCATGGAGTTCCTACTGCAAACCCTAATAGAACCCAAGGAGGAAGATGGCCATCGTGCGTTGGATCAGGCTTTGAACGTTGACTGGATTCGTGATCTAACGGCCCTCATTCAAACAATAAACAGAGGGAAGTTCCCCAGCTGCAACGCAGTGTTTAGTTAAGTGGATGTCCCTGGGCTCAGCAAGCATTGATACCTACACCCCCTCACTCGGCCCAATCAGTTTTTCAACTAAAAAACCTTACTAAATACACCGTTTCTTTCTTTTTTTTTCTTTGAATTTATTTAATTGTTTTTCTGAACAACGCCTGGGCCTAGCCATCTCCTATCTGCACCCCCCAGTTCTGGCCCATTGAGAAAATCAACTAGAGCGCCTTACTGTTAACACCCCCCATCCCATTTTCCTTATATTTTTCTTATTTTTATTTCTTTTATTTTCCATGCATATTATAAAATTCATAGAAAATCCAAAAATTAGTATTTTTTAATGCTTGTTTTTTTCACATGTTCATAATCTTGTCTAGAAAATTATAAATAAATAAAACTCCATTCTATTTTTCTTTTGATATTTTTAGAGTATTTTTCATTTTAATAGCTTTTAAATAGGTTTAACATTGCACCTCATTTTGTAGAATTTCTTTTAGGGCCTTCCCTTATGATTTTTAATTCATTCTTTTTGGTGTGATTAGATAGTGAATCATAGTTCCCCATAGGATTTAATTCTTGATTTTTAGATTAAAATTTGATTAGTTTAATTAGGTTAGCATTAGGGTATCCTAATTAGGGTTTATGTTATGCATAGGTAAGGTAATTCATTTTCTTTAGAGAGTTTTGTCTTGATCTTTGGGTAGGGGCACATAGGGATGTTATGGGTAGATGTTATAGACCCTTGTGAATAATTGTTAGATTTTTCCCCCTTGCTTTAGTATTTTTAGGTATTTTTTGAAGTTGGCTGATGGTTTGGACTGTCTGTGTGATATTTGCCTGTCTCTGGGGGTTATTTTTAGGAATTTGTTGTGGGGCTTAGTTTGTTTTGAAGGTCTTGTCGAAGAGCTTGATGAAGGAGAAGATTGTAGAGCAAGACTCAGAGATCCATAGCTTGGAGCTTGTTCCCTGTCTGTGAGGTTTGAGATCCTGAAGTTTGAAGGAAATTTATGGTACTTTCCTGAGGAAGGTACTATGAATGACTTTCATTCCTTCTTCTCACCTCTTTCTTAAGTATCCAATGATGTTGGAGCCAACTTGTGAGTTTAATTTCTCCTGAGGAGGAATGTAGACTGATCACAGTTGTTGAGCCACATGGGATGCAATTCCTAAGTGGAAGCCTCCTAGTACTTTCCTGAGGAAGGTCCTATGGGTCTATTCACTTAGTTCCATTAGTTCAGATAGGATTTCTTAAGTATCCAATGATGTTGGAGCCAACTTGTGAGTTTAATTTCTCCTGAGGAGGAATGTAAACTGATCGCAGTTGTTGAGCCACATGGGATACAACTCCTAAGTGGGAGCCTCCTAGTACTTTCTTGAGGAAGGTCCTAGGGGTCTATTCACTTAGTTCCACTAGTTCAGGTAGGATTTCTCAAATATCCAATGATGTTGGAGCCTTCATGTGAGTTTAGTTTCTCCTGAGGAGGAATGTAAACTGATCACAGTGGTTGAGCCACATAGGATATGACTCCTGAGTATAAGCCTCCTAGTGCTTTCCTGAGGAAGACACTATGAGCCTGCTTACTTAGCTCCCTTTCTTTGGTAAGCTTGCTTTGAAGCTTGAAGACTGGGATTGATCTCTCTTGTTTAGGGTTTTGCTTTAGGGAATTGTTTAGATTTGATCAGGTTTTTAGGGTTAGGATTAGAGAGTAAAGGTAGATGATTTCTTTCTCAAGCATGTGTTTTGTTTTCCTGATGGCACTTCATTTCTTTTATCTGTTTATTGCTTGATGGCATGTTGTTTATTTTTCAGTATGATTACTGTTATTTCATGACTGGCTTGAGGTTGAGATGAGCTTGTGGAGGCCGAAGCCCCACACACATTTCCTCCCTCACTTGCATTGCATGCATTTTACTGTTAAGCTGATGCTTTGTCTATTTTGGTGTATCATTGACATGATCCCTTAGGACTCTCATTTCCTTTGATAAGGACTTGATGATAGACTTTTAGGTTGAAACCTATGCATGATAACTTCTAGGAGTTCCCTGTTCAAACTTCAACCATAGGATGAATCCATGGCATGATAACAGTAGGACTTGATAGTCTCCCTCCTAGTCGGGCCTGTTCTCTTCTTATCTCGAAGCAGTCTAAGATACAGTAATCATGAATGATTTCTTTCGTACGCTACGAGCCTTAAGCTATCTAAGATTGGATGTTTCGTATGGTACCCTTTGGGTGATATGCGACGCATTCACTCTCAGGTCATAGTCTCTAGTGCGGTTGAAATCGCAAACACAATAAAAAACACTTCTTTCAAGAGATAACCCGTAGTTTCCCGAACTACGTTTGCTCTGATCTTCCATGCAGTGTGGAAGTACGTAGGCATAGGATGCGACGTCCTAACCTTCAACCTTTCCCCGTAATCCTGTGTAGGCCGAACTACGTTGACTCTGATTTCTCATTCTCTGATGAGAATACGTAGGCATAAAGTGCGACACTTTGCCGAGTCATTTTTCTTTTCTTTTTCAGCCAGCCTTGATAGGTAGATAGAATAAAACCAACCCGTCTAAGTAAACAAACAAGCGTGGATCCCGTCGAGTACGACGGACGTGAGGGGTGCTAATACCTTCCCCTTGCGTAACCGACTCCCGAACCCAGACAATGGTTGCGATGACCTTGTCTTACCCTTATTCGTCAGGTTTTTCCGATCGTTTCCTTTCCCGCTCTGAGGGATAAATAACGAAAGGTGGCGACTCTTCTGTCATGCCGACACCTTATTTTCGCGCAAGCGACAGCTGGCGACTCTGCTGGGCACCGAACCCAGAATCTCTAGTTCTTCGGTTCCCTATGAGAGTCAATCCTAACGCATGTATGTTTGCTTGTTGGGTTGCATTTATTTATCGCATTGTTACTTCCCGCACTTTATTTCCCGCATTTTGTTTCCAGTTTGATATGATTATCTGTGCTGCTGTGGGAGAGGGATGTTACTATGAGTGAGAAGCCGGACCTGGGCTTGAGTATACACCTAGATATAGTTGCGGAGAAGTAATAGACGAACCTGTCTGCTGAGCAAGCACAGTTCCCTACCAAAATCTGCGCTCAGACGAGATTCTTGCAGAGGTGCTCCTTTCCGGTCCTGAGGATCTGAGGGGAGTCCAGACGTGAGGATTGTCGACTCTGGGGACCGATCATTTGGAAGTCAGCTAAGTGAGGCCTCTTCATGACTTGATGATGCCACTCCTTCTGGGAATCGTATCATCACTCGTGAAAGTCTGTGACGCTGATGACCGCATAGGATGCCGTACCTTTGCCCGTGGATTAGGTCCATACCTGTGAGTGGGATTGGGATATTGCAGGAAACTTATACCTTCAGACTACCTGATTTTCTTGACAGTGAATCAGTTATGTTGGTATCAGGGTTCTCAGTTGCAGATTTGACTGTTTTTGACAGAGCAAGTTTTTTGATCAGAGGATTGTATCATCGGGTGTATGTCTGTTTTTGATAGAGCAGGTTTTGATCAGAGTATTGCCCTCAGTGGTTTGTTCCGGATAGAGCAGATTTTGGGGTCTGAAGATCTCATCAGCAGATATTGTTTGTTCTTGATAGGGCAGATTTTTGATTTGGGGTCTGAAGACTTCATCAGCAGATATTTCTTGATCATACATCCGGGGTCCTTGTTATCAGACATTTGTTCTTGACAGAGCAGAATCTTGGTCTTATCAGAGGGTCGTTCTTAGCAGATCCGATTAGTGGTCTTACACCGGGGTTTTCTTCTCATCAGTGATTGTTGATACCGAATCTCCATAGCAGTTACCGGGATATATTATTGCATGACTGCATTTTGCATTAGCTTGCATATTCATGTTTGCATTCCATTAGCATGTGTCTGTGCTGCAGGCGCGTTTCGTACCCTGATCCTGGTGTCCCGAGAAATATGAGATATTTTCTTCCATGAATGGACCCAGTCTTATCACTGCATTGACACTATGTTGGCACGTTGACATCAGAATTAGGGGTGATCTCCTAAAACGTACAGACACCCATGGCATTAACATAATTCATCTTGCATGACAGAAGTCGGGGCTTGTCTTTTAACCCTTGTATTTGCATGTTTGACTCAGAATCGAACAACTCAGACTAATGGAGCAGGTACAGGCTGAACTGGGGAAAATCCAAAGCCAGCTGGGGCAGGTCATGAATGACATACAGGCAGTGCGTATGGACCAGCAGGTACTCAGAGAAGAGAATCAGCAGCTGCAGAATCAATTGAGCTTTCTCATGGGAGTGGTGAGAAGTATGCTAAAAAAGGAGAGTGGTCAAGCACCCAAGGAGGAGACCAAAGTGCTTCCCCCATTGCCGTCAGTGCCGCCTGTGCTGAAGCCAAATGGACCTCGTGGATCCTCTACACAGCATGAAACTCGAGACCTGTCTCGTCAGCAGCCGCGCCAGGCATCTCAGAATAACCCTGAAGGTCATAATCAAAAGAAGAAGCTACTGGATAGAGCTGTGGACCCCATACCTGTGAGTTATGCCCAGCTGTTGCCACTATTGGTTCAGAACCGCATTCTCAAGCTTCGGACCTCGGATCCACCAGGTGACATGTCACCAGACGTTGACCTCAACACGCGTTGTGATTTCCACTCAGGAGCACCGGGGCACCATGTTGAAACTTGTAAGGCTCTCAAGAATAAGATTCAGGACCTTATTGACTCAAGGACAATTAGGCTTGTGTCGGGCGGCATAAGAGCATCGGGAAAGTTCATCCCTTACCCTGCAGAAGAAGTAAATGATTCCACTCCTTTGCCTGAAGCTGAGAAAGATCTCGAATATGTCCCGCGACCTTTGGTGACTGAATCGCCTCGCTCGCAGTTTCTGCCTGGATCAAGCTCAAGGGCGCAAGCGCCTAAACAAGGGACCATTACCACTCAGAAACGACGACCTCTTACCCCTTGGCGGAAAGAATACCAGCACCAGGATCAAAAGAGGCCTCGCAACCACTTAGAACGAAGGAATGCTTCTTTCCCTCCAGTGCCTGTGCCGTATAGCCAGATTCTTCCACAGTTGATTCAGAATTCTTTGGTGGAACCAAAAGCTCTCAAGCCCGTGCCAGAGCCTTACCCTCCAGGGTACCATCCTCATGCTCAGTGTGGTTACCATGGTGGATCTCCGGGGCATTCAACTGAAGATTGCAAGGCTTTCCAGGCAAAAGTGCAACAATTGATCGACAAGGGGTGTGTCTCCTTTCCAGATGGAGTTTTGGTTGTGCGTGACAACCTCTCAGCTGTTTGAGCTCGCAGATTCAGAGGGTTATTTCCAGAAGCCGATGGTCCAGATAGGCAGACGTCCTCAGCATTGGCAGTCCTCGGACTTTTTACCATTTGCATTTGTAGTTTCTTTTCTGTTAGTTACTACTTGCTGTTAAACATTGTATGTTTCGAATGGTAATATTAATAAAGTGACTATGCATTTTTCTGAATTAGTTATGTCGTTGTCACTCATTTACTGCACTGCACTAACACTTGCATTTTATTCACTCCACTTTATTACTATGATTAGCAATGAGCGGAGGGAGGATGATGAAACTGAATACTCATAGCCGATGATCGTATTGCTTTCAGATAAAACTTTGCCGATGACGTATAAGGCATTGTTTCAAATCCCCTAAACACCGGAGGGATAAGGAAGAGAATCCCTTGTTAACCACTTTGAGCCGAGAGGTAGGAGTTTCTTTCGGACTTTTAAACCCTCACATCTTAACCCGGGGCAGGGTAGTTGTCAGTTAGCTTGATCGAGCGTTCAAGTCTTATAGAGGAGTGTTGTCCTTCGAGGACCAACCACATCATATTCCTCTCCAGAGGTCGTACCTCATCAACCACAATGGTTAAACCTCACCAATCAGGAGTGAGACAGCTGGAATCCTTTCGGATGAATCCAGACAGCCAGTGTCGCACGACTTGTTCCAAAAGAAAAAAGAATAAGAAAGCCCGCTAAGTAAAAAAGGAAAAGCTAGAAAGCAAATACTTAGGCAAAAATCAGGGCATCCCGCTGGACTTCAAAAAAAAATCGAAAAGAACTCAAAAGGAGTCAGTCCAGGCAAAAATTAGGGAATCAAAGAAAAAATGATGAATGAAAAAGAAAGGATTATAAAAGAGAAAAATCCTCAAACAAGGACGAAGTCGTGTAGACACAGACGCCGAAAACGAAAAAGGAGTAACTGTCACTTCGAAACACCTTGAGAATTCTTTAACCAGTTGTTCCCAATGTTCAACATACCTCTCGAAGAGGCGAGCGCTCGAGCTAAGTTAACTGGACTTTAGGATCGGAGATCATCACGTAGAAGGGGTGGGTACAAATCATAATTTGAGCCAAATATCCTTTGTTTCACTAACCGTGAACCCGACCACGATACAACCCTTAAAAGACCTAATTGAGGCAGGGTTTATTCTGAAAGCGCATTACGATAAGGTTGAGTAACCTGACTCCTTCATGATTTGCTAATCATATCCTTATGGTATTTTTCATTGATTACATCAGCACTACGTTTGAACTCTTTGGTTTATTCGTCACTCACTGGCATGACACGTAAATGAGTGACAGTACAACATTTTTTCGAAATTTGCATGAACACTGCATTAAAATTACCATTCGTGAATAAAAAATTTTAATTGCAGGTCAGTAGCTGATACGGAGGAACTTCAACAGGGAATGGTCAATCAGGACTGAATCGTCACAGGTCTGGATCAGAATGGTGTGCTGTGAAACCCTGTGAATCTGGTGCATCGACTTCCAGTGAGTTGGGAATCAGTTTGTCTGAGGACAAGCCCCGGAGCATCAGTTGATTATGGGGCAGTTTATGCAAGAAGTGGTTGATCGGACGTGAATCTTCACGAGACCCAATCAGGGGCAGTTACCCAGAATCCTCGCGATTTGAGGACAGATCCCTCCAGTGTTCAATCAGAGCATGTTGAGTCGCTCATCGCTCGTTCAGGGACAAACTACTTCAGAGATATTGAAGCCGACCATGCTGAGAGTTGATTAGTAGAGGATGAATCCTTCCGTTGTACAGATGTTGGGGCAAGCCATCTGAAGATTGTCTTGTTACCAGCTGCTTTCTGTTCAGAATGAATTATTCCCAAAAAGTCGGATTGGGGTAAGTTGAATTGCACTGGGGCAAGTTGTTCAAATGAGTTTGTTCACCCTAGCAAGAATTGAGTATCGGGGAATCGCACCATTACCCTTCCAAAACCGGAGTCTTCTGAAGAAGCCTTGTTGTCATTGGATTGCTATCCTACGGCCTAACCTGTTACTTGGCTCCATGATTAGTAGCCTGTATTCCCTGGGTTGACGTTGTTGAACCAGGATCGTTTCTCAGCAGAGATGTACGGTTTGAGGTTGTGCCCCCTGTACAGTTTGAGATTGCAGCAAATTGAGATGGCGTTTATCCCTTATCAGATTAGGGTCAAGATTACCCTCAGCAGACTAGGATTGATATCCCTGAAGCAGGGCGAGTCCTCCTTCCCCAGCAGAGTTCAGTAGTCTCTCCTCCGCAGAATCTGAACGCGGGATAGTGAGCGTTGATATGTCTCCCCAGGCAGAGATGATTCTCTTCCCCAAGCAGACGCATCCTGAAGGAACGTCACCTCATCAGCTGGGTCAAGGGCCGAAGCTCATGTCCCCCAGCACCGGGTCACAAGTGCAGGCTTCATAGAAATGTTCGGGTACCGAAGCTCGTGTTTTCCCCAGTAAAGTCGTCGCAGCAGGTGTTGCCCCAGCACCGGGTCACAAGTGCGGGTTTCGTAGGGAATTGTTCGTACGCCAAAATATGCAGTAACTAATGGCGCCAGACTGAAGTCTCCAGCGGAATTGAGATTCCCCACCAGAGTCGTATTCTCTCCCGAAGTCGGATGATTCCCTCTTCCCCAGTAGAGTGTTGGAACAGCTGACGTTGCACTCTCCCCCGAAGTCAGATGATTCTTTCTTCCCCGGCGAAATTAAAATTCCTCATCAGAGTCGTACCCTCCCGTTGAAGTAGAATGATTTCTCTCTCCCCGGCTGAGTCCGCAAACCCCCAGGAGAGCCGAATCCTTGAAAGCAGTTGAGACCGTGAGTGGTTTTCCCTAGCAGAGTATTGAACAGCCGATGCGGTAATTCCCCATAGTCGCACTCTCTCCAGCGAAGCAGAATGACTTCTCCTTCCTCAACCGAGTTTGCAGATGTCCAAGGGAGCCGAGTCCTGGGAAGTTGATCGGACCATGTTTAGTTGTTTCCCCACAGAGTTGTTATCCCCAGAAGATTAGCCGAGACGGCCACACAGTTTATTCTCGCGATTGATATTAGCAAGTCTGGTTTCTCGTAGAGCTTCGTCCCCTGCAGTAATCAACTGAAGTTGTTTTCTATGCAGCAGTCCGCGGAAGATCAATTCCCCAGACAGAGTCCGATTGATATTGGCATGCCCACGTGCTCCTCAGCAGGATGATTCCTCTATCTGAGTAGTTCTTTCTCCTTGACAGGAGGATTTCCCCCTCGGCATTTATTTTGCTGACAGGATTGCATAGCATTGTGCATAATTGCATAGCATTTAGCATAAACGCATAGCATTTCCACCGTGGGGGGCATGGCGCAGAAGCATATGCATCATAAGCATGATCTAGGTTATTATCATTCTTGTTTTATAGGTGTTTAGCCGAAGGATCAGTTGCTCAGGATGATTCCTGACATTCTCCCCAACGAAGTCGTTTGCTCAAGATGATTTTTGAGAACCCCGACGAAGTCTTCAGTTCGAGATGATTCTCGAATCCCTCAGCAGGGCCATTTGCTCAAGATGATTTGTGGGATCCACAGTGTAGTTTCTCGAGTTGTTTGCTTAGGATGATTTTTGAGCTCCCCAATAGCGTCCCCGGCGAAGATCGCCCAGGACAGTGCCTGAAACTCCAAGAGAGTCGGGTCCTTGAAAGCTGCTCGAGTCGTGATTGGTTCGTATCCGGCAAGAGTTGTCCAAGAAGATTCCTGGAATCCCCAATGGAGTGGAGGTCTTTTCCCCAGCAGGTGGTTGGCACTTCCCCAGCAGCAGGCAGGTAGATTGATATCCCCAGCCGAGCACAGCCATGAGTGGTAGATGAAATGTTTCCCCAAGCAGATCCTGAAGGATTGTCCAGCAAACAGAAGTTTGTTTATCCCCGTGGGTTTGAGGACTTAATGACATGAGTGTCTTGTAGCCTGAAGGCTATGTTCCCCAGAAGGGTCGTTCCTCAGAGAGTTGTTCAGAGCATTTATCGGATTCCCCATGCAGAGTATAGCAGAGGATAGTGTGTTGATCAGCCTGATGTGTTGTGCTCTCCGGAGGAGTCCGTCATCCTCAAGTGTAAGTCCAGATGAGATCGGCAGAAAATGTAGCTCCCTTGAAGGGTAGCTCTTCCTCAGTAGATTGATTCCTCTCTCCAGCATTTATTTGGCTGGGGCATTTCCTTGCATGATTGCATAACATTTTCTCAAAAGCGTAGCATTCCGTTTCGCGCGGAGCATTACGCCCATTTTCCCAGCATTTGCACATGAAGCATGAACCAGGTGGTTACCGTGCTCTCGAACAGAAGTACTTGCTCCACAGTAAAGTTGGTAGGAATCGTCTGAGTAAACTCTTTCGTTATTCTCCAGCAGTTGTTGAGGTCGTTTGGGTGAGCTCTCTCGTCTTTCTACAGCAAAGTCTACAAGGTTGTTTGGGTGAACCCTTCTTCCTTTTCCCCAGTGAGTCGTCAGGATTGTTTGGGTGAACCCTCATTCCTCTCTCCTCGACAGAGTTGTTAACTTGGTGATTATCTCCGGTGACCCGGCATGTTTGCTTTTATTTAGCAACGGCTTGACAGGATGTCAAGAGAATAGCAGCGTGATATGTTTGCTCCAACAATGATGTCTAATCTGAAGATTGGCTTCGTAAACGCCTGAAGGCGGTACCAGAATGTTCCTGTGGATTCGGATTTCCGTGTTGATGAATCAACGTGTGTCTGAAGACAAAGTTCAAGAGTTTGTAGACGCAGCTTTTATATTCGAGGTGATCCGTGTTGGCCTGAAGACCAAGTCAGTTGTCCTGAGGTGATGATTGATTGCGATCAAGTGAATAGTGTTTCTTCTGACTGAAGTCGAAGATGTTTCTCCAGCTGAAGCGGAGTTTTGCCTGAAGGCAAAAAAAATGTTTGAATCCCCGTAGAGTCATGAATGGCTCAGGATACCACTTCTCTGACTGAAGTCACAGATTTCCCAAGCTGAAGCGAAGGTGCCTGAAGGCAAGGTTATCCCCAAGGTCATGAATGACCTAGGATTCATTTTTCGGACTGAAGGCCGAAGTATATCCCTGACTGAAGTCTCGGATACTCTATAGCAGAGGTGGAGTTGCCTGAAGGCAGATCCATGTGTCCTTGAAGGTCAAGGACCATTTCTTCAGACTGAAGTCGAAGATACCTCCTGCAGAGTTGCCGACGGGCAAAGTTTACATCCTTGAAGGTCAAGGATGCTTATCTTCAGAAATACTTGAAGATCTTTTCTAGCTGAAGCTGGAATCGCCGACGGACAAGGTTTATATCCTTGGAGGCCAAGGATACCATCTTCAGGAGTACTTGAAGATCTTTTCTGGCTGAAGCTGGAAGTGGCCAGGGGCCAGGGTTTCATATAATTTTGATGTTGAAGTTCTACAGTGGGATCATTGTGCAGCAGTATTCCGATGTTCGTTATGGTTCTGAGGGTGAACCCCAGATCAGAGCATGCTTGGTTGAGTCTCTCATTCCCAGCGGAGTAGTTTCAAATACGCAAGCGTACCTTTTGTTCCATTTACCAGGGGTGAACCCCAGGTCAGAGTTGTTCAAGAGTTGTATGTTCTCCAGCGGCGAGGCGGGGAAGTTTGATTATTTGACGGCGAGGTCAGATCATGTTTGTGTTCGACGGCTAAGTTGAATGTTTGTTTGACGGCGAGGTCAGACTCTTTAAATCCCCAGCAGAGGTGATGTTTGTGCGACGGCGATGTCGAGTGTCTCCCAGAGTTTTGATTGTCCGACGGCGATGTCAGGTGGTTTAGTCTTCCAGCGGCGAGGTTGGGTGTTGTGGTTGTCTGAAGGCAATATCATAAGAAGGTAACGTGGATAACTGACGGCGACGTCAGATCAGCATGTCTCCAACTAGTTGTTGGGCAGCTAGTATTGCAGTATTCGAAGGTTTGTCCCCCGCAGAGTATCGTGTGCTCATGCAGTTGGCAAATTTTCGGGTTTACCGGTATTCAACCATCTCGCACCTTGATTGGCTGAGAGCCGTTCGCTTCTCACCCAGTCAGGTTCAAGCCGTTTGAATAGGGGCAGTTGTTGCACCCCAAAATTTGACCAACAATTATTTACTCATTAAGTGTTTGAAAGTTGATACCTTCATCAGAAAGTTCAAGAGATCCTCAGAGGAATTGGGTGAAACCAGGGTTGTGTGTCTCATAACTTGAGAGTTGTGGGAGCCCCTCAGATGATTTTGAGACTTTGAGAATGAACTTGGAAGTTTGAGAAATCCTATGAGATGTCTTGATAGCCATCATGAAGCCCAGAGAGGTCATTGTGCAAGAATTCAGAAGACTCAACCATGAATGGTAGAATTAGGGTTTTGAATGGGTCAATCCTAGATCAGCTGAAGATTTGGAGAAGGTTGAGACCCAATCCAAGGGCCATGAGATCATGGAATGATGTATGGAGATGTTATAAAGATGATTCCTAGACCAACTCATCATGATTGAGGAGTTTGAGAAGTTTTGAGTTAGGGTTCCCAGGGATTGTCAGTGAAAAAACCCTAGTTTGATCCTTATCTTCCAGGCAGTTTTAGCTCAAGATGTGATTGATATCTCATCTTCCACACAACATGAATGTTGTATAGTTTGTTCTTAGCTTTAATTTGAGTGGTGGAAGTCCTTGATAGGAGTTGCAGAGCTCAAGTTATGGTTTTGGCAAATTACAGGTCAGCTGAGGTGTGTGAATCTGGGTCCTTGAAAGTCACCCAACTTGCAGACAACTTTTTCCCTAGTAGGATGATTCCTATGATCTCTTGGTCAACATGAATGTTGAAGAGCATCTTCTTAGCTTTCTAGAGAGTACTAGAAGTACTTCATAGGATTTGTAGAACTCAACTTATGGTTTGAACAAGACAGGGGTATTTTGGTCATTTGGAAGTTATAGGTCATTTTAAGCAAAGGCCATATCTCCTATTTCCAAGCCTCAAATGAAAAAACTCAAAATATAAAAGTTGTTCAAAATGGGATTTTAAGCCTAGAAAAGAGGTCATGAGTTATTGAAAAAGCTTGTAGCAAGGATTTTCATGATTGGGTAAAAATGACCTAAAAATGGCTTATAAGTTGAAAAAGTTGAAATTGAATTTTGGTTTGAGAGATCTACAAATCCAAAATGGGTCATCCAATATGTCATTTTGACTCCAAACATTATTTTAAAAACAATGGTTCAAGTAGAATTTTGATTTGAGGTCTGAAAGTGGAGGTTGCTTTGTAATTTTCATTCTTGCATCATAAGGCAACATGAGAAACTTCACATAAGGCAAGGCAATGCTTGTTTCTCATCATATTCCTTCTCAATATCTCTTGTAAGGAGATTTTGGCACAAATTAAAGGCTTGGCACATGAGATATGAGATGTTACAACATGACCTTACAAGAGAAATTCCATGACTTTCCATTACTTTCTAGATGATTCTAGAAGCTCCTAGATGATTCTATGGATGATTACAAATTGAGAGGATCACCATGAGGTCAAGGTTGGTGATGATTGTTGGTGAGTGGTGATATTAGAGTGCAAAAAGTGAGACTCTTCCATTTTGCAATTCCATAACAAACTTCCATTCTCTTCCATTTCCATTCTTTTTTTCTCCACAAACACATTCTTCTGATCCTTATGAGTACCTGCATACTGAGTTAGAGGAAGATCCATGGAGATTTGAAGCTTTGTTGAAGAATTTTCAAGAAAAGCAAATTGATATCAAACACAAGATTCAAGCAATATACACCAAACTTTTTGCATACAGAACTCCTACAATTCATCAAAGATCAATCATGGAGAGTTTCAAGGCTTGAGTTCGAGTGCAATCACCTCTGCCATTAACAAGAACCAGGTTTGCAAAACCTCTTGTACACACTTATTTATGCATTGCTAGATAGATTGGTTAGGATAGAAATGATTAGGGACCATTAGTGATTAATGCTGGAAAGTTTGAGGGCATTCTGTGGAGTTTGGTCATGGCACATGTTTACTTTAACGATCAAGAACTAGTAGGTTAGGGACTTATATTTCACGTGCTATGGATTAGAGTGATCAGTGATATGTGATGAACATTTTGATGCCAAGAAACTGAAGAAACAAGAAGCTTGAAGTTTGAGTATTCATGGAGGTGGGGGTATCGGGTTTGATGCTTGGATGAGATTTAATGGAAACTATTAACATGGTTGTATTCTTCTCGAGAAATGGAGCAAGTTGGCTGTTTACAGAATTGAGTTTCGTTGAGAAACGAAGGAGAACGAGCCATTGGAAGATTTACGGTTGAAGCTCATGCATGGAGTTCCTACTGCAAACCCTAATAGAACCCAAGGAGGAAGATGGCCATCGTGCGTTGGATCAGGCTTTGAACGTTGACTGGATTCGTGATCTAACGGCCCTCATTCAAACAATAAACGGAGGGAAGTTCCCTAGCTGCAACGCAGCGTTTAGTTAAGTGGATGTCCCTGGGCTCAGCAAGCATTGATACCTACACCCCCTCACTCGGCCCAATCAATTTTTCAACTAAAAAACCTTACTAAATACACCGTTTCTTTCTTTTTTTTTCTTTGAATTTATTTAATTGTTTTTCTGAACAACGCTTGGGCCTAGCCATCTCCTATCTGCACCCCCCAGTTCTGGCCCATTGAGAAAATCAACTAGAGCGCCTTACTGTTAACACCCCCCATCCCATTTTCCTTATATTTTTCTTATTTTTATTTCTTTTATTTTCCATGCATATTATAAAATTCATAGAAAATCCAAAAATTAGTATTTTTTAATGCTTGTTTTTTTCACATGTTCATAATCTTGTCTAGAAAATTATAAATAAATAAAATTCCATTTTATTTTTCTTTTGATATTTTTAGAGTATTTTTCATTTTAATAGCTTTTAAATAGGTTTAACATTGCACCTCATTTTGTAGAATTTCTTTTAGGGCCTTCCCTTATGATTTTTAATTCATTCTTTTTGGTGTGATTAGATAGTGAACCATAGTTCCCCATAGGATTTAATTCTTGATTTTTAGATTAAAATTTGATTAGTTTAATTAGGTTAGCATTAGGGTATCCTAATTAGGGTTTATGTTATGCATAGGTAAGGTAATTCATTTTCTTTAGAGAGTTTTGTCTTGATCTTTGGGTAGGGGCACATAGGGATGTTATGGGTAGATGTTATAGACCCTTGTGAATAATTGTTAGATTTTTCCCCCTTGCTTTAGTATTTTTAGGTATTTTCTGAAGTTGGCTGATGGTTTGGACTGTCTGTGTGATATTTGCCTGTCTCTGGGGGTTATTTTTGGGAATTTGTTGTGGGGCTTAGTTTGTTTTGAAGGTCTTGTCGAAGAGCTTGATGAAGGAGAAGATTGTAGAGCAAGACTCAGAGATCCAGAGCTTGGAGTTTGTTCCCTGTCTGTGAGGTTTGAGATCCTGAAGTTTGAAGGAAATTTATGGTACTTTCCTGAGGAAGGTACTATGAATGACTTTCATTCCTTCTTCTCACCTCTTTCTTAAGTATCCAATGATGTTGGAGCCAACTTGTGAGTTTAATTTCTCCTGAGGAGGAATGTAGACTGATCACAGTTGTTGAGCCACATGGGATGCAATTCCTAAGTGGAAGCCTCCTAGTACTTTCCTGAGGAAGGTCCTATGGGTCTATTCACTTAGTTCCATTAGTTCAGATAGGATTTCTTAAGTATCCAATGATGTTGGAGCCAACTTGTGAGTTTAATTTCTCCTGAGGAGGAATGTAAACTGATCGCAGTTGTTGAGCCACATGGGATACAACTCCTAAGTGGGAGCCTCCTAGTACTTTCTTGAGGAAGGTCCTAGGGGTCTATTCACTTAGTTCCACTAGTTCAGGTAGGATTTCTCAAATATCCAGTGATGTTGGAGCCTTCATGTGAGACTAGTTTCTCCTGAGGAGGAATGTAAACTGATCACAGTGGTTGAGCCACATAGGATATGACTCCTGAGTATAAGCCTCCTAGTGCTTTCCTGAGGAAGACACTATGAGCCTGCTTACTTAGCTCCCTTTCTTTGGTAAGCTTGCTTTGAAGCTTGAAGACTGGGATTGCTCTCTCTTGTTTAGGGTTTTGCTTTAGGGCTTTGTTTAGATTTGATCAGGTTTTTAGGGTTAGGATTAGAGAGTAAAGGTAGATGATTTCTTTCTCAAGCATGTGTTTTGTTTTCCTGATGGCACTTCATTTCTTTTATCCGTTTATTGCTTGATGGCATGTTGTTTATTTTTCAGTATGATTACTGTTATTTCATGACTGGCTTGAGGTTGAGATGAGCTTGTGGAGGCCGAAGCCCCACACATATTTCCTCCCTCACTTGCATTGCATGCATTTTACTGTTAAGCTGATGCTTTGTCTGTTTTGGTGTATCATTGACATGATCCCTTAGGACTCTCATTTCCTTTGATAAGGACTTGATGATAGACTTTTAGGCTGAAACCTATGCATGATAACTTCTAGGAGTTCCCTGTTCAAACTTCAACCATAGGATGAATCCATGGCATGATAACAGTAGGACTTGATAGTCTCCCTCCTAGTCGGAGCCTGTTCTCTTCTTATCTCGAAGCAGTCTAAGATACAGTAATCATGAATGATTTCTTTCGTACGCTACGAGCCTTAAGCTATCTAAGATTGGATGTTTCGTATGGTACCCTTTGGGTGACATGCGACGCATTCACTCTCAGGTCATAGTCTCTAGTGCGGTTGAAATCGCAAACACAATAAAAAACACTTCTTTCAAGAGATAACCCGTAGTTTCCCGAACTACGTTTGCTCTGATCTTCCATGCAGTGTGGAAGTACGTAGGCATAGGATGCGACGTCCTAACCTTCAACCTTTCCCCGTAACCCTGTGAAGGCCGAACTACGTTGACTCTGATTTCTCATTCTCTGATGAGAATACGTAGGCATAAAGTGCGACGCTTTGCCGAATCATTTTTCTTTTCTTTTTCAGCCAGCCTTGATAGGTAGATAGCATAAAACCAACCCGTCCAAGTAAACAAACAAGCATGGATCCCGTCGAGTACGACGGACGTGAGGGGTGCTAATACCTTCCCCTTGCGTAACCGACTCCCGAACCCAGACAATGGTTGCGATGACCTTGTCTTACCCTTATTCGTCAGGTTTTTCCGATCATTTCCTTTCCCGCTCTGAGGGATAAATAACGAAAGGTGGCGACTCTTTTGTCATGCCGGCACCTTATTTTCGCGCAAGCGACAAAATGGCACAAATTGAAAGGAAAAAGTTTGATTTTATTCAAGGATGGTAGCTTGTTAATGGCAAAGCTCCATGGAATGTTACAATTGAAATTGGAAATAGGGAAAGGTTACATTGAATCCAACGACACATACTAATCCTATCAACTAAAATTTCCTAAAATCCTGCTTCTGAGGAGAGCGATTGGATTGGATTTGATCTTCTGTAAAGATGAACGTCACCTGATGCAGTGAATTTGCTTTTGTTCGTAACTTTTTCATGGACTGCCCTTTTGGGTTTTCAGCTTAGTGAGCTCTTATTTATTTATTTCCATCCATAATTTTTGCTTGGATCTCCTTCATAGGTTATGATCCACCAGAATACCATTATTGCCTAAGTTGCTTTTTCAGGTTTTTAAATTAGTGGGCTTTCTAGGCATAATATTTTTGGACTACATCAAAGTTCACAGGATGTGAGAGCTCTTCACCATCCATTGTTGTGAGAATCAGCGATCCTCCTAAGAAAATTATTTTCATAACAAATGGACCTTGATAGTTGGGCATCCATTTCCCACACATGTCTTTATGAACTAGAAAGATCTTCTTGAGTGCAGGCTCTCCTTCTCGGAATTCTCGGATTTGGACCTTCTTGTCAAATTCCCTCTTCATCCGTTTCTAGTATAACTGACCATGGCATTGCAGTCATGCACTTCTTGTCTATAAGCTTCAGCTAGTAAAATATTTATTGGACCCATTCTACTTCATCAAGCTTGGTTTCCATCAATACCCTCAAGAACGGTATCTCAACTTCAATAGGAAGGACTGCATCCATTTCGTACACCAATGAAAAAGGGGTTTCCCCTGTTGAAGTTTGCATTGAAGTTCTGTATTCGTGTAAGGAAAATGGTAGCAGTATTTGAATGGTCATACAGTCGCTTAATGTTGAATGTAGAAGTATCTGAATGGAGTCCTCACGCTTCCTAGCTGCAAGATTTCTTTTTAAGAGAATATGGAGGTAACTGCTCTATTTAGCTTTTAAGTTTTGGTAGTAGCGGAGTCGGCAACAAGTGTTGTGGCCTTCAGTGTCGCGTGCACTGTCAATTGTTACACAGCCTTTTGCAAAATCTCGCACCAATAATTTTCATCCTCTTTATAATCCAAGAAATTCCCATGATCGGTTTGTGTATAGTTTATATCTTTTATTCAAAAACAAATGATACAACACCTGGATGTTTACCAATTTTAGATGCTTCATCTATATCGAGCATTGTAGCAAAAGCCATTAATATATTTATTGTAATAATAGAATATTGCTTCTTTGGCTTTCTCATCACTTCCGAGGAAAGATCCAAGTAAATCATAATGATAATTTGTGACACTATTATAATCCAATAATGAAATATTCTTGACCAAACGAATGTGATCCTAAGTATTCAAAATAGGACCTTGTAAATCTTATTTTCCTTATAGTATCTTAAACTTATATTAAGCTTGAGTTGAATTACAATCTTGAGTTATCTTGAGAATTATTGCATATTGGACCTTTTAGACAAGGATCTTGAATTTTGGTTTTATCCTTTGAATTTTGAATTTTTGAATTCTTGAATTTGAATCTTAGCATGGTGAATAAATACTATTAACTTGAACTCCTCATAATGAATTCTTGAATTCTTTGCGATCAACTTGAGCTTTTAATTATAACTTGTACTCTTTTCTTGAAATGATGAAATTTGGCCCATGGATTATGAACTTGAACTTGGGTAATATGAACTTGTGTTTCATGAACTTGATTTGGTGAATTTGAACCACCTCTTAACTTTAAACTTTGTAGAAAGAAAAATGAATCAATTTAAATTTTGTAAAGATTATGATCTTTGAATTTCACTCTGAAAACTCTTTGCTACAACTTGATTCAAGATTTTTATTCGAACTCACCATTCCAAACAAATTGATCACAAACTACCGACAAAATGTTTTCTTCAAGATCCAAAGGATCAAATAGTTATCCAATTTCATGGACCAGAACGAAAAGTATTTCTTGAATTAAAATTGATCTTCGTCACTCGCACAATCAACGAAAAATTTGGATGATGACAAACCCGATACACAAACCATGAAAAAAAAACAACTTGAAATATCACTTGCCATCAAAACCACAACTAGTCCTCGAACGACCATGCCCAACACCAATGGAAGGAAAAATCTAATCCTTCTTAAGTATACACTAAAGCTTTTGAGGAATCTTGAAGAAAATTTGACCTTGTATTGACTAAAGGACTATAAGAATAAGTGTGTATCCTTCCTTTATCTCCACAGAAATTCAACACAACTAGTAGGAGACTAAGAGCACAGACAACGCCTTCATGACCTCTGAATCTTTTTCAACAATCTATCTTCACAAATCAAAGAAAAAATAAAAATTTGATTATCTATGCTTGGATGATTGACCTAGATGATATGCAACATATCCAAAAATCAAAGGTTAAAATTTAGGGTATAACAGATTCGATAAAGTATATTTTGAGAAGCCTGCTCAGACAGGAAGACTCGCCCATTGGCACATGCTTTTGTCAGAATATGAGATCTAGTATGTTTCTCAAAAGTCCATTAAAGGTAACATCTTATCAGATTACCTCTTTGATCAGCCAGTAGAAGACTATGAGCCCCTCAAGTTTGACTTTCCAGATGAAGATATTATGTTAATCAAGAAACACTATGAAGAGCCAGTTCCTGATGAAGGTCCTGAACTCGGTTCCCGATGGAAGGTGATGTTTGACGGTGCTTCCAACCAAAAGGGGCATGGTATAGGCACCATTTTGATAAACCCAACTGGTGGGTATATTCCTCTCACAGAAAGATTGTGTTTCGAATGTACTAACAATATTGCTGAGTATGAGGCTTGAATTTTGGGACTAAAAGAAGCAATTGATCTCCGCATCAAAATTATAGAAGTGAGTGGTGACTAAACTTTAGTTATTTATCAGATCAAAGGTGAATGGGAAACTAGAGACGAGAAACTAATCCCGTATAGAGCTTATATTGTGGAAATGATTGAGTATTTTGATGAGGTAACCTTTAAGCATGTGTTAAGGTCTGAGAATCACATTGTTGATGCTTTAGCTATGATGGCTACTATGTGCCAGGTCCATTTTGTTAATAAAGCAATGCTTATCCAAATTGAGAGGAAGATCGAGCCTGCTTATTGCCAGATGGTGGAAGAAGAGTCTAATGGGAAGCCATGGTTTTGACGGCATTAAACAATATCTGCAAAACCAAGAGTATCCAGTTGATGCAACTTTGCTTGACAAGAAAACTTTGAGAAGGTTGGCATCCAAGTTCTTTCTCAGCAATTATGTAGGAACATTTGGCACTCACACTAACGAATCAGCCACGTCAAAGAAGATCCTTAGATCCAGATACTATTAGTTGACTATGGAAACCGATTGCATCCGATATGCCAGGAAATGCCATAAGTGCCAAATCTATGCAGACAAGGTGCATGTACCTCCAACTTTGCTAAACGTGTTATCATCACCTTGGCCATTTTCAATGTAGGGCATCGACATGATTAGAGCAATCGAGTTGAAGGCTTCCAATAGACACCATTTTGTTCTTGTTATTATCAACTAATTCACCAAGTGGGTGGAAGCTGCGTCCTATGCTAACGTGACTAAACAGGTGGTTGCCCGTTTCATCAAAAAAGAGATTATTTGTTGATATAGAATCCCTAGCCGAATCATCTCATATAATGTTACCAATCTAAACAACAAGACAATGAAATAGTTATGTGATAACTTCAAGAATGAACATCACAACTCTTCTCTTTATCGCCCAAAGATGAACGGAGCTGTTGAAGCTACAAATAATAACATCAAGAAGATCGTGCAAAAGATGGTGGTGACCTACAAAGATTGGCATGAGATGTTACCATTTTCCTTGCACGGATGTAGAACATCCGTTCGCACTTCAACTGGGGCAACCCCTTTTTCTTTGGTATATGGGATGGATGTAGTCCTACCCATTGAAGTTGAGATACCATCTTTGAAGGTCCTAATGGAAGAAAAGTTGGAAGAAGCAGATTGGGTCAAGGAAAGATTTAGTCAGTTGAATCTCATTGACGAGAAACGAATGACTGCCATGTGCCACGGTCAGTTATATCAGAAGAGGATCAAGAGAGCCTTTGACAAGAAGGTCCGTATCCGAGAGTTCCAAAAGGGATAACTCATACTCAGAAAGATATTTCCAGTTTATAAAGACATGTGTGGGAAATGGATGCCTAATTATGATGGCCCATTTTTTGTGAAAACAAATTTCTCTAGAGGCTCTCTCATTCTCATGACGATGGACGGTGAACAACTTGTTCATCCTGTGAACTCTGATGCAGTCAAAAAAAGTTATGCTTAAAAAACCTACCAAGTCGAAAACCTGCAAGGGCGGCTAAGGAAAAAAAGGGTATCCCGGTGGATCATAACCTATGAAGGAGATCCAGGAAAAAATTAAGGGTAAAATAAAGAAAGAAAAAGCTCACTAAGTCGAAAACCTGAAAAAGCGACTTAGGCAAAAATGAGCGTCCCAGTGAATCAAGAACCCGAGAGGGCGGTTTAAGCAAAAGTTAGGGAAAAAGACATTTCACTACATCAGAGGTTGTTACAATCACCGAAAATTGCTAAGGAGGTTCACTTCCACTACTCTTGTTAGAGGCGAAAGTCTAGGGAATTCTTAGTTAGTGGGGCAGGATTGTCATTGGATTCAATGTAACCTTTTCCCTTTTTCCATTTTCAATCGTAAAATATCCCATGGATTTTTGCCATTCGCAAGTTGTCATTCATGAATAAAATCAGTTTTGGACCTTTCATTTACTTGCAATTTACTACATTCTTTACCTTTGTTTGTTATGCAAAACATCACTTATTTGTTAATATTGATTTTTGAAAGCAAAAAGTTTTGAATCGAAGATGATTTCAAAGAAAACTAAAACAGAACAAGTATTTATTTTGGTTTGTGGAAGTTTCAGTGGAAATCAATTTTCTCCCAAGAAGTCTAAAAGTGGCTGAAACTTTGACATTGCCATCTCAACAGTATGTAACCCCACTGAAATTGTTTTCTCCTATACCCCTTGTGTGATGAAGCGTCAATACGATTAAAGACTCATCCTCTGAGTAGACGCTTTGACTCCCCAAAGAAGTTGTGCTCTATCTTTAGAAAGCTTACCAAAGCCTTACACAGTGCCCCAATGAAGTGAAGCGGGTTTAACCCCCATGTGTTGTTTGGAACACCTTTATTCTTTAGATTCAATGTGTTTCCTTTGTTTCCCCGGCAAAGTAGATTATTATCTACCTTCCCTTTTGAGCCTCCTGTTCCTGTGTCTCTTGTTAGAGTCGGTTATTGCGCATCTTTGGGCATTTGCATCATGCCATAGCATGTGCATTTAGCATATCTTTTGGTTTGTGTTGTTTGGTTGTAGCTTTCGATTCTAAATCCAGTTGTTACTGGCATCTTTTACCCCTTTGGTTGTTACCAATTCCCTTAAAGTCTAGTTGTAACTAACAATCTCTGGTGGATAAATGAATAGTCATTATCACTTACACAATTTCAACCTTCGTAGACACTGTTTGTCTTGTAGTTACAAGTATTCCCCTACGAGTCTAGTCGTTACTAAATCCTCAACTTATTTGTTATCTGGTGGTTACCAGCTTTTCCCCAGAAAGTTCAGTAGTTACTACCATCTCTTAAATCTAATTGTTATTGGTATTATTGATTTGGTCGTTACCATATCTTCTTGAAAGTCTGGTAGTTACTGGCATTGCTTAAATCCAATTGTTATTGGTATTACCGATTTGATCATCACCATATCTGCTTGAAAGTCCAGTAGTTACTGACATTTCTTAAATCCAATTGTTAGTGGTATTGCCGATTTGGTAGTTACCATATCTGCTTGAAAGTCCGGTAGTTATTGACATTGCTTAATTTCAATTGTTATTGGTATCGCTATTTTGGTTGTCACCAAGAGAGTCAGTAGTTACATGCATTGTTGAAAGTCCAATAGTTATTGGCAATATTCACCTATATCCCCGGTAAATCCACTTGGTTTGTTTTCTTCTCAAGTTGTTTCCTGAAGATCCTGTTTGAACTCTTCACTGTAGGGAAATTTCCCGTTCGATTTTTGTCCCTTGTGGAGTCTTGTTTTGTCCTGTTGGTTCCTATTATCAGAGGTCAACTCCTTGTTTTTAAATTGGTCACCAGCGGAGATTCTGTTTTCTTTCTAGATTTCCCCAGTGGAGTTATTCTGCCATTTCTACCTCCATTGGGAAGTTTATTTCCTCTAGAGTATCATATTGGTCATGTTTGAACCATGTGCCTGATCACTCTAGATTTCCCTGGTGTTTGTCTTTCCTAGTGAGTGGTTACTCGTTGTGTTGGTGTTATTCTCGTTTACTGTGGTCGTTTTCATTTTGCATCTTTGCATCGTAGAGCATCATCGTAGAGTTCATAGCATGTCAGAACTTGCATAATTTTGTCATCCTTAGAATATCATTGCATCTAAGGGCAAAAAATTTTGTTTTTCATTTTTAAACACCTTTCACAATGATTTTATAAAGTTTTTCATCTCTCATGCCATCTGGTAAAGCTATTTAAACAAGGGCAACTGTCATACCCCAAATTTTGACCCCTAGATTCCATTGTCAGTATAGGAGCATCAAGCATTATTTCCTAACCTTAACCTTGTTTCAAGTTTATTATTGTTGAGGCCCGTCTGAATTAGGGTTTTGCATCTATGGAAACAAAGGGATTATTGCTTGATCAGTCGATGTTTTGGATTGGTCATCATCAAATTAAAGTTCCATACATTCAAGAAGCTTATATTCAACAAGAATCAAGTGCTAACTAATCTCATTCCAAGATCATTGAAGCTCAATTTCATCTGGCCCCAAATTAGGGTTTTATCAGAAAAAGTCAAATGTGCCTTTGACTTTAATCCGAGCATGATCCCAAGCCTTGGGACATGATTCAACATGTTCATATACACCCTTGGAGCATACCTATGATGTTTGAGAAGTCCAAAGATGCAAATTCATTGAAGATCACACAGTTGAATTCATTTGGTACAAATTTCATTTGACAAAGTCAACTCTTTGACTTTTAGGGTTTTTGGTCCAAATTGAAGCATCCACGCTAAATTTCATCAAGATATATTTAATCAATGAGTTTGATCATGAATAAATCAATATTGGAGAGGATTCTTGCAAAGGAAGAAAACTTGGTTAAACTTGAATTTTTTCTAAGTGTGGAAAAAACCTCATTTTGGTACCAACTTTGAGAGGTCATAATTTTTAATCCACACATCCATTGTTCGAGTTCCAAAGATCAATATGTAGATATCATCATGTACTACAAAAGTGTCCTAGTTACCTATGAGTAAAATGTGCTTATATTTTGAGTTATGAAGCTTCAAAGTTTGGAAGAATTCCAAACACTTAAAATATTTCAAGACAGCTATGTTCCTTCATTTTTTAGCCAACTTCAAGGCCGTTTTTCATCATGATCCTTTTAGATTCAAGATTTTTATCAAACATGAAAGTTGTAGGGCATGTTTAGAGCTTTCTAAAATGTACAAGAACTCCTCCATAGCATATGTAGGGTAGGAGTTTCGAAGGAAAGAATTTAAGGTCCAAGAACTTGAAATACAAGGTTCAAACTTTTTGTGACATGTTGCAAAACCAGTCTTTTGATACAAACCTTGTTGTTTTAAAGATGTTTGATGGCAAGATACCCTTTTATTAAAATAGTACACGAAAATACAAGTCATTTCCCAAAATTTTGAGGCATGAACCAAGTGATAGTATAAGTGGCCATCTCTATTCATAGTACAAAGCATGACCTTTCCCTTATTTCAACATAGAGCCACTCCCAAAGTATCTCAAGTACAGATTCATCTATAGAAGCCTGCCCAAAGTCAACCACTTTGTATTTGACGCCTTGAACCATACAAAAACCCATCATCACATTTAGTTCGAAATTGAAAATGGATGGTTGGCAAAAGGTTGGATTATGATCACACCACAAACATCCCTTTTCCCTATAAATACCAAGTCAACTTTCATTACTAAGGACAAGAAAAAACCCTCAGAAACTTCACAAAACACTCTTGCATTTGTGTGGTTCAGTATTCTTGCTAAACACCCCAGTTTTTGCAAAACCTCTGGCCAGAATCATTCCACTCGTGTCAAAAGCATCATAAACCTCCTCTACCGTCTAATTAGAACTTGTTCCAAACATTGAACAAGTTTTGTAAAACACCAAACACCTTGCACCATCTTCAACCTCCATTATCGCGAGAAGAATTATGTTCTATGTTCCAACCTATTTCCAACTAGATCAGCCATCCAAACAAGTAAGAAATTTGTTATCTTCCATCTGCAGTAGCTGAAAAGAAGCCTTGGATTTTCTCTAAGAGGTAAGGCATTCTGACTTTAAATTTCTCATATGCATGCATTGTCTTGTTGATATTTGAATAGAAAAAATGTAGTATGTTTTGTGCTTTGTGATTCTGATTGGATGTTTGCCTTGTTTGGTTCGAATATTACATGATTTAACATATTGAACTTTCATGGTGTTACACTGTTGTTGAATGATTTATGAATTACTCAGTTAATTTTAGGACGAGATATTGTTATATTCTTGATCCTTGTGAAAAATGTTGTGACTTTGATATTTACATCATTGAAAATGGTTGAGAGATAAAGGAGTTCTATGGAAAAGAAATTATGGCCATGGAGTTTTGTTTAGGGCACGAAAGAGAGAAGCTAGGAAGAAGAAGATAAAAGCTAAGGTGGAGGTGAGTTGGCATGACATAGCGCTGATTTGGCCATTTCATGGTGTTTTAAAATAAAAACAACTAAAGGTGTATTATGCTTGGATGTAATAGCCAGTAGAAACTTAGCCATGTCTTTCCCTTTAACCTGTCGTGCGTAGGTTCGATCCTGCTAATCAACCCTTTTGTTTTTTTTCTTCTGAATATTCATTATGTTTTTATATTTTATTGATTGTTGGCATCTCATGTTCACCATGCGCGTGTGGCCTAGTTGGTATTAATTTTGAATGGTAATTTCAAGGGCGTGGGTTCAATCCCCCTAGGGTGCATTTCCATTATTTTTGTCACTTGTTTTATTTATTTTTATGGTTTTCTAATGCAATTTCAAACTTGCATAACTTCTTTGTTTTTTATCCTTTTCATCCCATCATTTTTGCTAGATTCTTATGAAGATGCCTATTTTCTATTTGTAAAAAGAAAGTTCCAAAAATTTTTATTTTTCTTTCACTTATGAGTGATCCAAGTATATGACTTTTTAGGGTTTCTTATGTTTCCTTTTGATATTTCGATTGATCCTTTGATTCTCCTCGAACTTCTTGACTTGTATGAACCATATGCATCTTGTATGAACCTCATTTGATATTATGAACTTACATACCCTTATTGTTACATGTTTGTTATTACTTTTTTCAAGTTCATGTCCTTATGTGAATACATGTTTGAATCTTTTGAGACCTTGGTTGTTACCTTTCCCTTAACCTGTTATTCTCTTCTATGATCAAGTGATTTTAATGAACATGTGTTCTATGTCTCTCATACCATTCCTTAAGTGTTCTTAGATACTTGTTTGTTTTGCTTTGAAAGATGTTTAGTATGCATGTTTGTATGAATCAATTCTTGTGATTGTTTTTCATCTTACTCAAAGACCATGATTGAACCCTTTTACGTGTTGGTTGTTACTTGCTTGCTTAACATGTTCATCTCATATTCATAATGTTTCCAAGGATTTTTGTCACTCATATGATATGATCTTGATGTCTACAAGTTATCCTTTGAATGTTTACACTTCAACTCACATGTTGTTGTCACATATATCTCACTCTTATTCAAAGATATTTTGGTTGTTACCTTTGTAATACTTTGGTTTGATATCCATGCTTTAAATATTGTCATGATTTATGCATGTTGATTTTGAGTTTTGATCTCCACCATGATAAGTAATGTTTTTACTTATACATGATTTGTTGGTACCAAATTTCCATCTCTGATGTTTGGTCTTGTAAGAACCTTATTTCATGATCTTTTAGATGTTGTGACATCTATGGTTACCTTTTGATTGTGACTATTGGTTTTGATTCTAACTACTAAGGATGGATGCTAGGTTGTAACCTTGTCATCTATTTTACTTTATCAATGATTTGCTTGATGTTGTCACATGCTTGCCCTCTTCTTCTTGGTTGTTACCATGATTATATGTATTTATCATGTTTGAATGAATATATATATATATATATATATATATATATATATATATATATATATATATATATATATATATATATATATATATATATATATATATATGTGTGTGTGTGTGTGTGTGTGTGTGTGTGTGTGTGTGTGTGTGTGTGTGTGTGTGTGTGCGCGCGCTTGAAGCTTGTTAAGTTTCCCTAAGTTATATAGCTTGTTAACTCTCATCCTAAAGAGTTGCCTTGCGTTCCTAAGTCCAAAGGAAAGTCTCTCTATTGACTCAATATCATAGATAGCTCATTTATTCCTTTTTCCTCCCTTTGACCTTGTTAGAGTCATTAGGAATTTCAATTTAGTCTTAAGATAAAACCTAGACCCTTTTTGACTTTGTTACAGTCAAAACCCTAGCACACCTTATTAAGAATCCTATAACTTAGAACTTAGGTCTAAAGTTTGTTAACTCTATGTGCGTACCATTGTCATGTGTACTCACTTCCCCTATTGACTTTTAAAGTCAATCCCTAATTAGTTTTCAAATTAGACTTAGAGAAATTGTTAACTCAATATAAAGTATCATTGTTATGAATACTTATTCCCCTTGGAACCTTGACCATAGTCAAAGAGTTCCTTCACCTTAGTTAGGAGAACTACGGTTACTCTGACTCTAAGTTTCTTGGCATCTCATGTTCCATGCTTGTGTTCCTTTGCCTTCAAGTCTTTTTGACCACCACTTTAAACATATAAGTTGATCTTATCAAATGATCAGAACCTGAGATGGGCCAAAGGAAATCATTTGTGATACTGGGTGTGAAAGAGGAGGAAGGGGTGTACCTGCAAGGCACTCTGATGCTAAAGTAAGAAAACGAGCAAGAGAGAGAGCAAGTATAGGATATGTGTGTTTCAGGGTGAATATTAAATACCTAGCCCTCTCAAATGAGAGGCTTTTTATAATGCCCCAAGCGCTTGGCCATTGGTCCCTATTTTTAGGGAGAGATAATTGTTTCCCGATGAATAGGTAACTGCCAGAACTAGCCGTTGGCACGGGAAGAGGCGTAGTTACGGGCACAAACATCTTGGCTATTTCTGGATGACGGAACTGTGTGTGACGGGCAGAGACTGGCGAGGAAAAGTGTTGTGACCAAGGGTAAATAGGTCAGCCTCCCCTGTTGGAGGGGCAGAAAGGTAAACTTTCCACCAAAGAGGTTGGACTTAGGCAATTGGGTCATTCTTGGAGCAGAAGTGGATTGGACCGTGCCTAGCCATTGGGTCAGTCCGGAACAATAGCCCCCAAGTCGTTGATATCAGGCATGGTATAATGACTTAAATACGTCTGCTTCCCGAGCATATTCGTCGTGATCTTCCTTGTGTTCGGATGAATACTTGCCCGGGCACCAGAAATGTTGTTGTCGAGGAGCTTGGGACCCGGGGAGTCCAACGGTTGATGGGATCAGAAGAGTGAAGATGTCATGTGTGCCTCGAGCCGTGTGCTGCATTAAATGCATGATGATGGCTAGGCTAGGGTCATGATGATGCCCTACCCACGCGTGCTCGTGCACGTGCCTGTCATTTTCCTATAAATAGCGAGAGGGTTTGTTCATTCAGAACTTTCGCTTCTCTCACTTCTTTTTCGTTTTCTCCCTCCGCCACTCGTTACCTTCGAGTTTGCTCCGACCACTGTACGACGTTCGACCAGAGTTTTTTAGGTTCAGAACTTCTTCCTCGACCATGTAAGTGTCGCACCTCGAAAAATCACAAAGATCATTGGGAAACGCAACCCTCACGCAAAAGGCGCGAAAATGCAGTTCGACAGAGTCGCCACCAAACTTTATTATCCCGAATGAACGGGAGAGGAAAATATCGAGAAATCCTATGAAAAAAGAAAGGAACACGGTCGTCACAACCTTATGTTTCTGGGTTCGGGAGTCGGTTATGCGAGGGGAACATATTAGCACCCCTCACGTCCGTTATACTCAACGGGAACCTCTTAATTCGAGTTGTTATGATTGTTACCTAAGCTTAATTATTCTCTTCTCAAAACTAAAATACTAAGTGATACTAAAAAGGATAAAGACGCTAGGGGAAAGGGTATGGTTAGAGGATAGGGTGCTCGCCAAGGATTGGGGCCTTTGTGCCTATGTATGATCATTCAGACGAGAAGGAGAAATCAGAGCGCTCGTAGTTCGACTACGGGAAAGGATGAGAGGAAATGGAAGATGAAGGGGATTGTGCTCACAAAGATCATCACAATCTTGTGCCTACGTATCTTCATTCGGATGAGAATGAAGAATCAAAGTAGTCATAGTTCGTGGTAACAACTACGAAAAGGAATGGGATTTGAATGAGTTTGAAGGTGGGTACGGATGACGATTACTTGAAGCTTAAGGAAGACTTCTCGGACCCAAGTAATCGGGAGAGCGAACCAAAAACTTGGAACTCTCTCTTTTTCATCACGGAAGGGAGTGGTGATTAAAATGATGACGATCACTTGAAGCTTAAGAAAGACTTCTCGGACCCAAGTAATCGGGAGAGCAAACCAAAGATTTGGAACTCTCTCTTTTTCATCGCAAAATAAGTTGTGTTTGAATGGTGAGTTTAGTTGGATGATGACTACTTGAAGCTTAAGAAAGGCTTTTCGGACCTAAGTAGTCGGGAGAGCGAACCAAAGACTTGGAACCCTCTCTTTTTCATCGTGAAAGAAGGTTGTTTGAGTTCGAAATGGTGTTTGGAATGAGTAGTTGGATGATGGTTGAATGATGTCGAGTTGTTAATGTTATTTAAAGGCGTCAATTGTTCACACACGAATAAGATAACTCACATGCAAACAACCAAAAGCAAGATCAAAGGCTTGAAGCTACTCTTTACACCTTGAAAAGAATTAAATAGTTGTTATTTTGATTAATGGTTTGTTACGAAAATCCGTATGACGTTGGATCAAGGGTTTGACTTATTATAAAGCGTGTTATAAAGGAAATGGTTTGAAAAATAGACCGACTTGACTTACGCATCAAGGCTCGAGTTGTGTGAAATAGGTTGATGGTGAATGCATATGAGCACTCGACTTACAAGGGTTTGAAAATGACTCGATGACGAATCGAGAATTAGTTTGAAAATAGTTTGATCCGCTCTAGTCCCTATGGGTGCTCCTAGGAGATAAACCGATAATCAAAGAAACGCGAAACATACATCGGAATAGGAGAGGGGTACATGTAATTTACACGAGATTGCACGAAATAAAGGGGTCTCATTGTCAGTTAGCCCAAGAGAAATCCGTGTGTGTGCATTGTGTCCTAAACTATGCCTTGAGCAAAGTCGGGCACAAACTCGATTGTTAGGGTTCCTGCAAATAACCAATGATCCAAACAGTCCACCAATTTGGATTTTAGGATTTTGATAATCTATTAATGTTTTCAAATATGGGTGAATAAGAATGAATAATGAGTATGACAATATGAATATAGCAAGATAATATAACAATAATATCCACAATAATATTTGACAGAAACTAAAGTTAGTGGTTAGTCGAGTTGAATTTTAAATCGGGACAAATATAACGCTAAACCATCGTAGGTAAAATTATATTGAAATTCGGTCTATAGAAGGTCGTGTGAGTTGATTTCCGTGCTAAAAAAACAAGATGGAGAGATGATATTGAAAATCATTCACCAATTTAATCGTGTCGCACGGACAAAAAGTGAGATCTCGTCTTAATCGCAAACAAAATGTCGATTAATCAAAGGTAGCCTATCACAATCCCAAAGTAGGGAAAATGACCCAAATGGTCATTCTCCATAGATTTGAAATCGAGAAGGTTATCGACTTCGATACACGACGCTTAGGAATCAGAAGACATCATCGATCGGAAAAATTGAATAAAAATGGAAATGAATAAGAAAATGAAATAGTCTCGAATAAATCATCATCTATCAATAATTTGATCGATAATAATTTGTAAATATTCGTCATTGACCAAACAATGGTGAAGAAGAAATAAAATGAATAATGTAAGTGCTCTTGATTAGCTACATTTTATGGCAAAACTTTAGAGTGTGCATGTATGTCATACTGAGTGTTAGGACATACTTAATGATGTGTGTGCAGGGTAAGTTAACTATAAGTTAACTTAGTTAAGTTGAATGTCATACAGAATGTCATAATATTGAACGTATGACATCCAGGGGGCAAGGTGGTTTTTCTGGTATCTATAAACTAGAAAACAGAATAAGTTCTCAAGCTAGATATCAGGAGACTTTCTAGAAGCCCTAGGCGAACTAGAAGATCCCTGAATTAAGTGGAAAGTGTGTAGATCTTTGAGAATAGATTTTGTTATGGATAAAACCTAATTAATACACCAAGGCCCAAAAGGACTGACAGCTGCTATAAAGATTAGAAGATGCAATCCTGAACAGCAGCACTTGACAAAAGAAGAAGAATATAGAGTGCAAATTGTAGAGTCCTTGTAAGTGAAGAAGGTTAGTCTTCACATGTGAATTTTGTCTAGGAATACTTGTAATCCAAGCAATTATCTTGTGGATAATTGCATTGGATAGGTAGATTCTAGGTTGTGTCTCACTCAAAGCTTTGAAGCAAGAGTGTGTGAGTTCCTTGATCAAAGCTGAGAAGTAAGATCAAGGTGTGTATGAAGAGTCTCTTCATATTGTCGTCTATAATCGTTTGATATCACTGTTGTGTGATTGAGGGAGAGTGAATGGGTATACTTAGGTCTAGAGTGTCTCTAGGTTGAATTGTCATTGGGTAGGTCTTAAGTGAGGAGTGCAAACTGTGGTGTTTGACTCTGAATTAATTATGCTAATAGTGAAGTTCCTCCCTGGCTTGGTAGCCCCCAGATGTAAGTGTTGTTGACACTGAATTGGGTAAACAATTGCTGTGTTATTTACTGCTTTTATTACTGAGTATTAGTTGTTAAGTAGCAGATGTCACAGTGGATGTTATAACCTTGGGAATAACATCCATCATGTGTCGCTACCCGCGAAAATAAGGTGTCGGCAAAACAGAAGAGTCGCCGCCTTTCGTTATTTATCCCTCAGAACGGGAAAGGAAACGATCGGAAAAACCTGACGAAAAGGTATAAGACAAGGTCATCGCAATCGTTGTCTGGGTTCGGGAGTCGGTTACGCAAGGGGAAGGTATTAGCACCCCTCACGTCCATCGTACTCGATGGGATCCACGCTTGTTGTGTTTATCTGACGGGTTGGTTTTATCTATCTACCTATCAAGGCTGGCTTAAAAAGAAAAGAAAATGACTCGGCAAAGCGTCGCGCTTTATGCCTACGTATTCTCATAAGAGAATGAGAAATCAGAGTCAACGTAGTTCGGCTAACTACGGGTTACGGGGAAGGTGGCTCGCCAATACATCAGTATTGTGCCTACGTACTCTCAACAGATATGAGAGATCAGAGCTTACGTAGTTCGGGATTACTACGGATTACGGGAATTCAGATTCATTTGTTTTATCGAGTAGGGTTAACAAGCAGTTCTAGCAGTTTGGCATACGCAGCTCGACCCTTGGAGACTTAGGCGTTACCGTTTGCGGTAGAACTGGGAGTTAACGACACTCTTTTCTTCAGAAAAGCTTTCCTTTGAATTATGGGCCCACGGGGCAAAAAGGTTTGAAGTTTGTTTTCTGTCTTTTACGGAAGAAGTGTTTTTTTATGGATGTTTGCAACCAATATCGCACTAGAGATTATGACCTGAGAGTGAATGCGTCGTATGTCACCCAAAGGGTACCATACTAGACATCCAAGTTGTTGAAAAGAAACTCTCCAACAACCCTTTCTCAAGTAGCTTAAGGCTCGTAACATACGACGTCAGTTAACCTTTATTACTATATTTTAATTTGTTTTGAGATGAGAAGAGAGAACAGGCTCAACTAAGAGGAGACTATCAAGTCCTAATGTTGTCATGCCAAGGATTCATCCTATGGTTGAGGTTTGAAACAGGGAACTCCTAGAAGTTATCATGCATAGGTTTCAACCTAAAGTTCTAATCATCACTTCCTTATCAAAAGAAGTGAGATTCCTAAGGGCTCATGTCAATGATAAACAGAAACAGATAAAGCATCAGCTTAACAGTAAACAGTAAAAAACTGTAAAATGCATGCAATGCAAGTGAGAGAGGAAATGTGTGTGGGGCATTAGCCTCCACAAGCTCATCTCAACCTCAAGCCAAGTATGAATAACTGCAATCACACAGAAGAATAACATGCTATCAAGCAAAATACAACAACTGCAATCATACAGAGGAAATAACATGCTATCAAGCAAACACAATCTAAACATGAACTTATTCTAATGCATCAAGCAAATCACATAAGTCACATCAATACAGTTGCACAGAAAGCAAACAGACAAGAGAAGAAAGCAGATCAACCACTCCCACAGCTTCACAGCAAAGCTCTCCTCTGACAGCAGTTCAGTCCTTAGTCTGCAACTGCTCTTCAAGTCTTTCATCTTCAACAATAAGTATCGACCTGCCTCTTCAATCTTTCAACACATCCAACATAAGTATCAACTTATCCTTTCTTCTTCCTCAAGCTTCAGCTCTTTGGTAAACTCCATCTTCAGGCTTCAATCCCCATTGCAAGTATCAACTTGTCTTTCAGGCTCTCAATGTATCAACATAAGTATCAACTTATTCTTTCTTCTTAAAGCCTCAGCTCTTCACTCAATTTCAATTTGATCTTCTTCACAAGTGTCAACTTGTTCTTCTGGACCTTCAAGCTTCAGCTTTCTCCTCCTTACAAGTATCAACTTGCTCTTCCTGATCTACAAGCTTCAGCTCCTAAGAGTAGTCTTCAAATACTGGGAAGTATCAACTCCTATCCCCCTATCTTCTAGCAAGGGAGAAAGATTCATCTAACAAGAGCAAAGTTTGGATGATTGGTAGCAGAGTGAAGACCAAAGATCACCACTAAGTACCCTATCATCAGAGAAAGGAACCCTCAAAGGTTCTACCAACTTGTAAAGAGCCACACATCCTACCAAAGGAGGGATGAGGCCTTCACAGGGGACCTTGCATCATAGGGAAGAATGGAAGTGATCAACATCTTCCATGTACTTGAAGGAAGAGAATCTATCTAGAAGCTCTGCCTACAAACCCTAATCTTAACACCTAATCAACAATACACCAAAAGAAGGGAAGATATCCACATCCAAGCTTATTCAAGCATTCCATGGTAGCCCAAACTTGACTTCAACATCATCCAAAAGCAAGAGAGACAAAACCCTAATCTAAGGGAACTAAAGAAGTCATTCTAGTTGAATTAGTGCATTAGTATCATCCAAAGTTAGCACCTAAAATAAAATCAAACAAAAATAGTAAAATACATTGTAAATTCCTACAAAAATTCCTAAGGGACCCTAATTCAATCATGAATCTACCATACAAAAATCAGAGGTTGAATCATCCACCAAGTTCTAGAAATAAAACCTAAATCATAAGGTATCAACCATAAACCCTAAAAATGGAGCTCCTAAAGTTTCAACCTAAAACTACCACTTATATTCATCACAAAAATGTAAGAAAAATCTAGGGTGAGCATGCATATCTATTCTAGCTACACACAAAAAATCAAGGCAAGAATCATCATCAAATGATCAAACCAAATTCAACAAGATCAAGCATCAACCATGATTATTTTAATATCAATTAAAATTCAAAAATGCACATAAAATCAAAAAATGCATGGAATATTAATATTATTTATCTAAAAAAATACTACATTCAATCATGAATCCATGGAAAAAAGAATGGAATTAATTGCATCATTTTTCAATTATTTATGAATTTTCCAATAACCATGAATGAAATGAGAAATAAAATGAAAATCCAAAGAAAATAATAGGCGCGTGGTGCAGGTAGCAAAAAGACTTAGTTCATTTCAGTGTTTGGGCCCAAAAGGGGGTGTGAGTATCAACTGGTGACTTAAGCCCAAAACCAACAAATAAATGAAACGCATCGTTTCATCTCAACTCAGAAACCCTTCACAAAATTTCCTTCACGCGTGGCCGTTGGATCCTCATCTGGTCCAAGGTCCTCCCCTAATCCAATGGCTCTGGGATCATCTTCCTCATTTCAAATTTCTGAGTTCAGTTCACCTGCGCGCGCTAGAGTCACCGCGGGTGACTTCTCCGATCAACCATCCACAACCCTAACTCTCTCTAGAATCCACCATTGGCCACGATTCCTTGATGAATCTTGTCCCAAATTTCCTCAGGAATTCATTCATGCCACTAATTCATTCTAAAAGCTCAAGATTTGCAAGAACACAATCTCAACCGAAAATTGCAACAACCCTAATTGGTCACTAATCTCCAAATTGATGATCCAGAAACCTTCCTACACCCTTCTACCATGCATCTACCATAACAATTCCCATTGATTCTACCTAAATTAAGCCATGGAAGGAGAATTGCATACCTGGTAAAATCGTGTGAACAGAGTGGTTGAATCTTCAAATCAACCCTCAAGAACTTGCAGACTCCTTCACTAGCCTTCAATCAATCTTCTGTATGCAAAGAAAAGAGTTGAAATGCCTTGGATTCTTGAAACCGATTCTGAGTTGCAAGCTTCCAACTCCAATGGCTAACTCACGATTCCTCCACAATTTGGCCTTGAATTTGATCTGGAATTGATCACCAACCTCAGAGCAAGCTATTGGGATCAATATCTTGGAATTAAATGGCTTCAAAACTTGTAACAGATTTTGATTTGCAAGAAGAAATTTCCAAGTGCAATCTCACTCTCCTCTCTCAATTCTCACCAACCTTCACTCTGAACCACTTCATAATCATATATAGGACATGAATGAATGATCTAGAAAGTTCTAGATCACTCTAATGAGAAATTCAATATCTCATGTCATGAAAAGTTCAATCCCATGGTACACTCATGACAGTCCTTGCAGCAGCTTGTATTCACTATGCTCTTCATCCAAATTCTCTCCAAATGAGATTATAAAAGTGTTTTGATGGATTGGAGCATTGGTCTTGCACTTATGAGAAGTTTGGGTTATGTTACTTAAGTCTTAAGCAAGCAAAAGCAACTCCATGATTTTGAGCTCAAATGGGAAAAGTAACATTGCCATTGTCTTTAAAATGTCATTTCTGATCAAAATGACATATTACATGCCTTATCTTGGCCTTGAAATGAAAAATCTCAAATTTGGTCCTTTTAATGAACTTTAAATCTTCCTTTTTAAGTCAATTTTGTAATTGTGAGTTACAAGTAATTCCAACCTCTCATGACCTCTTGAATAGCCTTAAAACATCATTTTGAACAAGTTTAATGTTGAACATTTTCCCATGTGGAGCTTGCAAATAGGAGTTATGGCCTTATGGTTGAAATGACCTGTAATCTCCAAATGACCAAAATAACCTTGACTTGTCAAAGCCATAACTTGAGTTATACAAATCCTATCAAGGACTTCTAGTACTCTCTAGAAAGATAAGAGGATAAGGAACAACATTCATGTTGACCAAAAGTTCATAGGAATCATCCTTCTTTGGCAAACGTTTCATGCAAGTTGGGTAACTTTCAAGCTCCAAATTCACATTCCTCAGATGACTTGTAACTTGTCAAAGTCATAACTTGAGTTCTACAAATCCTATCAAGGACTTCTAGCACTCAAATTAAAGCTAAGATCATGCTCTACATCATTCATGTTGGGGGAAAGATGAGATGACAATCACATCTTGAGCTAAATTGCCTTGAAGATGGGGGTCAAACTAGGGGATTTTACACTGTAAAGCCTCAGAAACCCTAGCCTGAAACTTCTCAAGCTCTTCAATCATGATGAGTTAACCTTGAAATAATTCTTGGGACATCTCAATGTATCAATCCATGATCACATGGCTCTTGATATAGGTCTCAACATCCTTCAAATCATCAGTTGACTTAGGGTTGACCCAGTCAAACCCTAATTGTACCAATCATGGCTGAGACTTCTTAATCTCGCACAATGACCTGTCTAGGCCTCAAAGTGATCTTCAACACTTCTCATGAGCTCTCTCAAGACTTAAAGTCCATCCTCATGGTCTCAGATTCATCTGATGGCTTTCCACAACTCTCAAGTTAGGAGACACACCCTCTTGGCTTCAATCACTCTCTCTGAGGATCTTTTAACTTCCCTGACAAGGATATCAACCCTTGAACACTTGAATAACCTTCTTAGCTAGCTTCAAATTCTTGTGTAGCTCTTGATTGGTAATCATACCTCTTGATCTCCTGCATACATGTCAATGAAATGCAAATGATAATGCTAATGTGCATGAAATGAAACATAAGCTAGGTAAAGAAATGTTGGGAAAATTTTGGGGTGCAACATCATGTGCTTGCTAGAATTTTCAATTGACATCAGAGTAGGCACCCTGCCTGTTTAAATCTGGGTGAGATATAGGGAAAACAAATTCTAGTACTATGGATAAAGATATAGGCTTCATTAATAGACCTCCAATTCTGGATGGATCTAATTATGATTATTGGAAACCTAGGATGATTCATTCTTGAAATCTATAGACAACAAAGCTTGGAGAACTGTGAATTCAGCATGGAAACATCCTGTGAAGACTGACAAGGATGGAGTAGATGTGATGATTCCTGAAGAAGAATGGAACGAAGAGCAAGAGGCCTTAGCTCTTGGAAATTCTAAAGCATTGAATGCGTTGTTCAATGGCATAGATAAAAACATCTTCAAGCTGGTCCACCACTGTGAACTAGCAAAGGATGTTTGGGACACTCTCAGAACTACTCGTGAAGGAACTTCCAAGGTCAAAATGTCAAGACTTCAAATGTTAACCACCAAATTTGAAGGTCTAAGAATGAAGGAAGATGAGACCATTCATGAGTTTTACATGAATTTTCTTGAACTTGCAAACACCTCAGGAGCTCTAGGAGAAAAGATGACTGAAGAGAAGCTTGTAAGAAAGATACTAAGGTCACTACCTAAAAGGTTTGCCATGAAAGTGACTGCCATTGAAGAAGCCCAAGACATATGCCACATGAAAGTGGATGAACTCATTGGTTCCCTTCAAACCTTTGAAATGGGAATGAGTGATCAGGTTGTGGAGAAAAATAACAAAAGCATAACTCTTGTCTCAAACGTAGCTGATTCAGATGGTTATAAGGAGGAGAATCTGTTTGAAGCAATTGCCTTGCTTGGAAGACAATTCAACAAACTGGTTAAAAAGATAGATGTTAGGTCTAAACCTTATATCAAAAGCATGCCTTATGATAAAGAGAAATCGGAAGATAAAGTCAGCCAAGGCAGAGGAGTCCAATGTCATGAATGTGGGGGATATGGACATGTTAGGAGGGAATGTCCCACATACCTCAAAAAAGAAAGCAAAGGGCTTAACAGTCACCTGGTCTGATGAAGATTCAGACAGTGGATCAAAAGAGGAATCAGCTAAACATGTCACTGCTCTTAACAGTGTGTGCATCTCTGATGATGATTCAAGTGATGAAGAGTTTTTTTTTAGGAGCTTGCAGCCTCATACAAAAAGCTTCACATCAGGAGCACAGAACTGGTTCAGCAAGGAGAGCAACAGAAGAGAACCATCAAGGAGTTAGAAGCTGAAAAGAGAGAGCATCTAGCTACAATTGACACACTCAGAAGTGAAATACAGGAGTTGAAAAGTAAGAAGGATCAAATGGCAAAATCCATAAGGATGCTGAATTTTGGGACTGACACCCTAGAGGAAATCCTTCAGAGTGGACAGACCTCAGGAGATAGATCTGGACTAGGATATGTTGATAAACAAAATCCTGTGCTAAAACTCAAGATGTTACAACCTGAGGTCCAGAAGCCAAAGAGGATGTCACGACCAATGTCACAACATCCAACCAACAGAAACTGGAATCAAGTCAAGAGTAGATTCCAAGGGTAATGGTGTTACCACTGTGGAAAACTTGGTCATATCAAATCTGTGTGTTTCTGGATGCATGGATTTCCTAGTCATCCTCATCAAGAACAGAGAGCTCATGTCAAAAGGCAGCACCAAGCAAGAACTAAGAAAGGTGCTCCTAACAGGCAAAGACATTGGGTTACCAAGAATATGGCATTAGCAGCTCACACTGCTCAGTACTCTTCTCACCATCTTTTTTTCTTAGGGGATATTTGATCAGCTATCTTTTTCCCTTTTCGTGTCATTAGCCTTTTGGCTAGAGGTCATTGTTAGAATAGTTGTCTAGGTCTACCACTTCAGTATCTGTGGTGTCTTACATGCTTTCACCCATTTGTTTAGTCTTTTCACCCTTGTTCCTCCTTTTTGGTGCAGGGTCCTTCAATGTTGCAACATTGGGTGAGACATTTGTTTGATCATGCAGTTTAGGATCAGACTCCTTCAAGTTAGAAGGTGTGGGTATGTTGAGTGTGTTGGCGACTATTTATGCAATTGCAAGATGGGTTCGTCTAACTTCTGCGTTCACAAGAAGAAGAAGAGGGTTGAATCTAGTTCACAAGAGGTTGGCCCTAGAGAGAGCTGGCTCAGAATGCTCTTGAAAACAAAGAAATCATGGCCCTCATCAGAGAAGCTGGCTTGGTGAAAACTGTGACTCAGGTCTCCCAATGCTATGAAACATTGGTGAAAGAATTCATAGTCAATCTATCAGGTACATGTGCTGATAGAAAATCCAGTGAGTTTGGCAAAGTATTTGTAAGAGGTGAATGTATCAACTTTACAGCAACTATCATCAACAAGTACTTGGGGAGACCTAATGAAGGCCTGACTGAACTAAGAGTATCAAACCATCAAGTATGTCAGGAAATAACTGCTAAACAGGTCAAGAAGTGGCCTTCCAAAGGGAAGCTTGTAGCAAGCCAACTAAGTGTTAAATATGTTATGCTTCACAAGGTTGGTGCTGCAAATTGGGTGCCTACCAATCATAAGACAATAGTGGCAACCATTCTTGGAAGGTTCATATATGCCGTAGGAACTAAGGCTAAGCTTAATTATTGAACATTCATTCACGAACAAACCATGAATCATGCTGGTAGCTACAGTATTAAGGGCCCTATTGCTTTTCCCTCTCTCATCTGTGGAATCATATGTGATCAACATCCCAACATCCTAACAAAGAATGATGTTGCAAGCAAGAGAGCAACTACTTTGTCATTTCACCATAAGCTGTTTCAGGGGACCCATGTTCCTGATATTGTTATGACATCAGCTGAGACATCAAAGGGATCATCAAAATCCAGAAAAGTTGAAGTAATTTCAATGTTGAAGGAAACGTGCAAAGAACTGGATACTAGAAAGAAAAATCTTGAAGAATTAGTCAGAACCCTAGAGCAAGATGAGGGGTCTGAATTCACTGATGAAGGGAGAGATGGTAATAGTTCAGGTGATAATGACCAGGAAGCAGCTGATGACAGTTTTGAGACAGCCAGTGGTGAAGATGAGGAAACAGGTAAGGACAGGTATGAGGAAACCAGTACAGAAGACACTTCAGAGGAGAGGTCCAGCTCTGCTGAAGAGGAGGAAAAGTAATTGTTGGTGATGCCTGGCTCAGGCTAGAGTTCTGTTGATCTGATATGGTTGTGTACTACTGGTCTAACATTTTGAAAAGACTTGTATGAATTTAGATCTGTGATACTCCTTATGAGCTGTATGTTTACAACATGTCTAACTACATCTATGTTACAATGTATAATCTCTTCTAAGGTTTAGTTGAAGTTTAATTTATGGCTAAAAAGGGGGAGAGAGAGTGCACAATAGAGGACAGCAGGTATAATAGAGGACAACAGGTGAACAAGGAGAACTAGCTTGAGCACACATGTGTCAATGTGCATATGATATTAGACTTGCTTATTTGCAGGTGTAAATACAGGTGCAGCTGATGAAAAGTGTTCAAATAAAGTGATATGCATGTCTAGCCTAGATAGGAATGTATGTATGCTAGAACTAGGAGTAAACCTTGTGTGTGTACTTCAGGATGTTACCCTGAAGGTCATAACATCCAGAGCAGACTGGATGTATATGTGTAGAGAGTCTTGTGCAACTCTTCAGGGGGAGTAACATAGGTATGTGTGACTTCAGAAGGGCATTCTGAATGTCTGGACATCCATAGGATGGATGCTTGTTTTTGTGACTGCAGGGTGTGTAGGTGAAGTGTTCAACTGATAAAGCCTGATCAGTTGAGGGGGAGAACACCAGAGTGTTACTTCAAAGAGATGTGACATCTGTAGTGATAACTAGCAGATGATTAACAGAATGAGCTAACAGTGAGAGCTAACTGTGAGGACTCTGAGTGGCTTGAGCTAGGAACTAGCTGCATGACTGGACACATCATAAGTCTTTTGCTATGTGTAAACTCTGATATGCTAACAGGTTGTTTTAGCCAAAAATTTGCCAAAGGGGGAGTTTGTAAGTGCTCTTGATTGGCTACATTATATGGCAAAACTTTAGAGTGTGCATGTATGTCATACTGAGCGTTAGGACATACTTAATGATGTGTGTGCAGGGTAAGTTAACTATAAGTTAACTTAGTTAAGCTGAATGTCATACAGAATGTCATAACATTGAACGTATGACATCTAGTGGGCAAGGTGGTTTTTCTGGTATCTATAAACTAGGAAACAGAATAAGTGCTCAAGCTGGATATCAGGAGACTTTCTAGAAGCCCTAGGCGAACTAGAAGATCCCTGAATTAAGTGGCAAGTGTGCAGATCTTTTGAGAATAGGTTTTGTTATGGATAAAACCTAATTAATGCACCAAGGCCCAAAAGGACTGACAGCTGCTATAAAGATCAGAAGATGCAATCATGAACGGCAGCACTTGACAAAATAAGAAGAATATAGAGTGCAGATTGCAGAGTCCTTGTAAGTGAAGAAGGCTAGTCTTCACGTGTGAATTTTGTCTAGTAATACTTGTAATCCAAGCAATAGTCTTGTGGATAATTACATTGGATAGGTATATTCTAGGTTGTGTCTCACTCAAAGCTTTGAAGCAAGAGTGTATGAGTTCCTTGATCAAAGTTGTGAAGCAAGATCAAGGTGTGTATGAAGAGTCTCTTTATATTTTCGTCTTTAATTGTTTGATATCACTGTTGTGTGATTGAAGGGGAGTGAGTGGGTATACTCAGGTCTAGAGTGTCTCTAGGTTGAATTGTCATTGGGTAGGTCTTAAGTGAGAAGTGCAAACTGTGGTGTTTGACTCTAAATTAATTCTGCTAATAGTGAAGTTCCTCCCTGGCTTGGTAGCCCCCAGATGTAAGTGTTGTTGACACTGAACTGGGTAAACAATTGTTGTGTTATTTACTGCTTTTATTACTGAGTATTAGCTGTTAAGTAGCAGATGTCACAGTGGATGTTATAACCCTGGTGTCGCTACTGCGAAATACAATCGGCGGAAAAAATAGAAGAGTCGCCACTTTCGTTATTTATCCCAAAGAGAGGGAAAGGCGACATTTGCAAAAACCTAAAGAAAAAGGGAAAGACAAGGTCATCGCAACCATGTCTGGATTCGAGAGTCGGTTACGCAAGGGGAAAGTATTAGCACCCCTCACGTCCGTCGTACTCGACAGGATCCATGCATTGTTGTCTATCTAAAAGGGTGTGTTAACTATCTAGCTAAAGGCTTATGAACAAAAGAAAAAGAAAAGGGACTGACTCGGCAGAGCATCGCCTAACTACGGCTAAAGAAGAGGGAAAGGTTGCTCGCCGAGACATCGAGTCTCGTGCCTATATACTTTCATCTGGTATGAAAGATCAGAGCAAATGTAGTTGGGCTAAAAGGACCACAGATTGGTTCAAAAGTTTTACCCGAGTAGGGTTAACAGACAATTCTAGCAGTTTGGTGTATGCAGCTCGACCATTGGAGACTTAGGCGTTACCGTTTGCGATAGGACTGAAAGTTAACAACACTCTTGTTTATGAAATAGGTTTTCCTAATTAGAATCTCGAAGGATAAAAAGGTTTGAAGTGTTTTTGTGTTTTTTAAAGAAGAAGTGTTTTGAATTAGAGTGTTTATAATGTATGTCGTAACAAAGTATAAAACCTAGGATCGAATGCGTCGCATATTGTCCTAAGGACGTATACTAAACACTCTATACAATTGAGAGGTAACCACTCAATCACAATTTCCCAATTATAAGGCTCATGGCACAACATTCATTATCTTTATTAAGTGGATTGAAGTTATTTGAAGATGAGAAGAGAAAGGGACAAACTAGAGGTGGACTAGACCAAACCCTAGAAGTTGTCATGCAAAGTGCACCTAAAGTTGAGTTTGAAGGGGAACTACCTAATGTTATCATGCATGGTTAGAACCCTATTGTCTATCATAATCTCTCTTAGGTTATAAATCCTAAGGGGAGGAAGACAAAAGAAGGAGAAGAAAGAACAAAATAAACAATGCAAATGAAGGATGCAAACAGAAATGCACAAGTAAGAACAAATAGAATGAAAGTGGGAGGAAATGTGTGTGGGGGGTAGCCACCACAAGCTCATCTCAACCAAGCATGCATATGAAGATGCAAAGAGAAAAAGAGACAGAGGTGCACAAAAGCAAACACACAAATCAACACTTAAGTCACATAGGCAAAAGAGAATCACACAATGTAGACATGAAATGGAAAATGCATGAAAAATAGTAAACAGCTCCTAAAAATACCAAATAAAATCTCATTGGACCCCCAAGGTGTTAGGAACCAGGGGTCCAAATTAGAGATCAAAACTCAAAGCAAAGTTACCTCAAATGAAAGCAAACACACAAGGTATGCCCTAAACTAGGGCAAAAGGAAAGGTTCACAAGATCAAACCAAAACCTTAAGCAAAACTTGATAAAAAAATAGAAATAAAAATATGCAAAAATTATTCGACATGTTAATGCAACGCACAAAAAATTTCATGCAAAAGTGAGGAGTTTACACCCAGAAATAAAATCAAGAGCACACAATGCTACAATTTAATTCAAATAAAACATCCCCAATTAATTAATTCTTTTTTTAAATGAAAATAAACTGAAATAAAATAAAATAAAAATACTACAAAATAAAAGACAAGTCAAAGAGATTAAAACATATTTTTGGTGAATTTTAATAATTGGGGAATTATTTATAATGAATTAAATTGAAGCAGAAAAATTAAAACAAAAAGAAAAGAAATAAAAAGAAATTGAACAAGACTATGGTGTAAATAGCAAGTGAAAACAGTTGGAAATATTAGACTGGGCCAAGAGGGGGGGACAAATAGCAATGAGGCCCAAGCTCATCAAGAAAAATTTGAATTCAAACAATGATCCAATGCAATCAGTCAACGGAAATGCACGGTAGGGAAGCAGTGTGTGTTGCACCCCAAAATTTGACCAACCAGTTCCCACATCTGGTTTATGTTTCGACGCATTTTACATTTGCATTCGCATACCGCATATGTTGCATTTTCTCAATCATATTGATTTTATCGGGATTACAGCCCTATTTTCACATTTTGGACATTTCAGACCGGTTCGGATGATCGGAGTTTCATTTTTGGGAAGTCGTGCGTTTCCCGGTGTTTTCAGCTTGCGCTGTGATTTTTGAGGACATTTCGGTGTCCGGTTGTTTGCCGCGTATTTCGATCTGGTCTTGCGGTCTCTTTTAATTGGGTTAACTGCCTTTATTTGCATTTTTAGGATTTAATAGCCTTTTCTAGATTTTTAAATAGATTTTAGAATTAAATAGATTTTTTAATAGATTTTAGAATATATTTCTTTTTAATAGAATTGTAGAAAATATAGTTTTTAAATAGATTTCTAGAATATTAGAATTTTATTTTATTATTAAATAGAATAGTATAGATTTTTAATATAGTTCTAGAAATTAAATAGATTTTAATATAGTTTTTTTTAATATATATATTTAATAGTTTTTTAATGGACAGTAAAAAGATTTTAGTTAGATATTAATAGTGTGGTTTTATTAGATTTTCTGTTATAGAATTTATTAAAGTCTTTTTAGATTAGTTTAATTAGGTTTGGTTTTATTAATTAGTTTTAATTAGGGTTAGCATCAATATTTTCGTTCAACTTTTAATTAGTCAATTAATTTTCATTTCATTAGGTCTTAGTCTGAATTTTTAGTGGGCCATTATCCAAGTTCAGAAGCCCAGTCAAGATCCAACTCGCCACATGTCACTATATATTGGTGCCACATGTGGCTTTCCCGGATTTTTCCACCTCACATTTCCATTTTCTGCATGGTTGACACCTCACTTTCCACCACTCAGTCTCACTGCCACGTGTCCTCATCTCTCTCTCCTCTTCTTGCATGAGTGACACCTGCATTCCACTACCAGAGCCTCGCCGCCGGCCATGCAACCGTAACCACTCGCCGGAAACAGTAATGTCGCCGGAAACTTCAACCGATCTTCATGTGTTCATCACCGATCTTCATGGATTATCAATAATTTTCCAGATCCATAGATGTTCATCAATTCATCATCAGGATCTTCAATCGGTCACCAGATCTTCACAAAATATCTTCGTGTTCATCATGAGATTTTCCAGAATCTCCAAAACTTCATCAACTCATCCGTGTTCTGCAACATTCATCAATTTCCAAGAATTTTCTCCCAGAATCTTCAACGATCTTCATGCATTTTCCAGTTTCTCGACAATCTTCATCAAAGCATTCAAGAAGCTTTCATCAAGATTCATCACAACATCTCCAGAAAGTTCATCCGAGAACTCCAACAAACTTCATCAAGATCGTCGATCTTCTTTATGAATTTTCCAGATCGGCATCAATCTTCGTCCATTCTTTTTTTTCGGAATTGTTCTCGTGAACATTCATACGATCTTGATCTTGTTTCCTTAGATCTTCATCAGAAATCTTCATACAAGTTCATCCATTCAACTGTGTTTCCCAGTTTTTGCTAGATCCTTCATCATACGAGTCTTCAAATCTTCGTACAAGGTTCACTCCGGCTCCAGAGCTTCATCATCCTTCAGTTCTTCATCATTTCTTCATAGAACTTTCCAGATATTCCTCAGGACCTTTAACCGTCCATCAATAATTTCCAGATTGTGAGGCGAGATGATAGAAGCAGATTGAACGAGAGAGATTTTTTGTGAGGGAGATAGATTTGAGATTGAACGAGAGAGTTGTTGAGAGGAGAACAGAGAGGTTTACGAGAGAAAGATTGAACGAGAGATGGAGATTGTGAGAGAGAAGTTGGAGGGAGTGAGGAAACGGCGCTAGGTGTTGTGAACAGTGTTGGGGAAATTGAATGAAGACCTAAGGTTTTCTGAGAGATGAGTGATACGTGGGCGCTGGCTTGGGCTCTAAGGCCCATTGGTTTTTTTATTTTTTTGTTGTAACATACTCCCTTTTCTGTTTACTCACCCCCTCCCCCATTTTTGGTTGTTTTTTGTGGGCTGGGCCCTTCATTTTTGCTGCAGCACACCCCTACTGAACCAATACCCCCCCTGCAGTTTTTTATTCCCTTTATTTTCTTGCATTGTTCTTATTACAATTTTAATTGTAATATTTTAGGGATAGTTTTATAATTCAAAGAATAGAATTTTTAGGAATAATTTCTTTTAGGAAATTTAGATAATCTTTTCATTTAGGAAATTAGTTTAATTTTCTTTAAAGAGAATTTATGACTTAGTTAATTTCTTGTTAAGGAGATTCATAGATTTAATTCTTTTTAGGATATAGTCTCCTGAGGAGATTATTTTTTGCCGTTTTAGGAGTAGACTATTATTTCCATTTTGCGTTGGATTTCTCTCCTATTTTCTTTTCTATCCGATTTTATTCTCGATTTTATTTTTGGCTGGCCGTGTGACACGATTCAATTGGAGAATGATTTTCGATATCATTTCTCTATCTTGTCTTTGACATGGACATCAATACTCTACCTCTTAGAGTTCGATTTCTCGTATAAGTCGAACCATGACGGTCTAAGCGTTACATTGTTCTGGTTCGAGCGTCATCATCAAGGATCCAGAGAGGAGAAGATTGGAATGGAGCTTGCGCGTATGTCAGGAGCCAACGGAGCCGCTTCGTTCATCATCATCATCTTATTCAAGTCTTCAGGCAACCGTCGAGTGTTGTGGGTTGCATCGTTAGATACAGAGGAAATGGCAGTTGAGGAGTTTCTTCTTAGGTTCTTGCGTGTGTGTCCCGGGTTCCTTCCCGTTTAGGCGTAGGCCTGCTTCCTCTTTGTTCTCGCCCCCGTGCGAGCGAAACCTCTTTTCTCTCGCGTTCAGGCAATTGAGATCCCTTCTCTTGCCCTGTGCAATCGAGACTCGTTATCCCGTCGAACTACGTTTGCTCTGATCTCTCGTGCCAGACGAGAGTACGTAGGCATAAGATGCGATATCCTAGCGAGCTACCTCCCTTTTCCCTTCTTCCTGTTCCCCGTTTTGTAGTTGGCTGAACTACAGCTGCTCTGATTTCTCATATCGAATGAGAATATGTAGGCATAGGATGCGATATCCTAGCGAGCACACTAACAACTAACTTCTCTATTCTCTCGCTGCCGTGCGATCGAGACTTTCCCGCTGACGACTGATGTTTCCCTTTCTCTTGCCCTTGCGCATTTGAGACCAGACCGTAGTTCTAAGTTCCCGTAGGTTCCCGTACCTTTCAAGCCAACTTAATCTCTCACTCTTGTGTGATCGAGAACACCCTGTCTAGCCGTAGTTAGCCTGAACTACGTCAGCTCTGATCTTTCACGCTTTGTGGAAGTACGTAGGCACAAGACGCGAAGTCTTGGCGAGCCAATTCCCTGTAGTTTCCCGAACTACGATGACTCTGACTTTCTCTCTTGAGAATACGTAGGCATAGAGTGCGATGCTCTATCGAGTTAGTTTCTTTTCGTTTAGATTTAGCAGCCGTAGATAGATTGTTTTTGCATCCTTTAGACAAACCAACAAGCGTGGATCCCGTCGAATACGACGAACGTGAGGGGTGCTAATACCTTCCCCTTGCGTAACCGACTCCCGAATCCAGGATTTGGTTGCGATGACCATTCCTTTCCCGTTTTGCGTTAGGTTTACTTCGAGCATTTCCTTTCCCTCCTTTGGGATAAATAACACACAGTGGCGACTCTTATGTTTTGTCGGCGCCGATTTTCGCAGTAGCGACAGTGTGAAGCGCATGATCAAGAGGTAATCCAATTAGAGGGCTGAGAACTAGCCAATGCATTAATGAATTTAAAATATGGTTTCATGGTGCACGGTCAAACGTGGAGCACTATGGGTCTTAATCAAGACCATTGGAATGAAAGTATTCTCATCAGACGGACACGGGATTGTCTTCACCAAACGAAAGTCAACAAAAGTCATGGGATAACAGACGGTGGTCGGAGAAGTTTCCGGTCATCTTCTCCGGTGGAAAAAATAGAAGAGTCGCCACTTTCGTTATTTATCCCAAAGAGAGGGAAAGGAAACGATCGCAAAAACCTAAAGAAAAAGGAAAAGACAAGGTCATTGCAACCATGTCTGGATTCGTGAGTCGGTTACACAAGGGGAAGGTATGAGCACCCCTCACGTCCGTCGTACTCGACGGGATACGCTTGCGTTGTCTGGTCTATGGGTGAAAAACAATCTAACTACGGCTGCTAAAGCTAAACGAAAAGAACTGACTCGATAGAGCATCGCGCTCTATGCCTACGTATTCCCTCGTGCAATGGGAAAGTCAGAGTCAACGTAGTTCGGGAAACTACGAAGGGATTGCTCGCCAAGACGTCGCGTTTTATGCCTACGTATTCTCATCTGGCATGAGAAATCAGAGCAAAACGTAGTTCAGGCTAACTACGGATAACTGGGGTGTTTTCGATCACACGAGGTGAGATAAGGGATTGACGATACTGGTGTACGCATTCTAGCAGTTAGGTGTATGATGCTCGACCATTGGAGACTTAGGCGTTACCTGTTTGCGGTAGAACGGACGTAGTATTTCGGGTTTAAAGGTAAGGGAACCTACGGGTTCTAGAACTACGGTCTGGTCTCAATTACGCTGGGGCAAGAGAAAGGGAAAGATTAGTCGTCAGCGGGAAAGTTTAGATCGCACGGCAGCGAGAGAACAAAGAAGTTAGTCGTTAGTGTGCTCGCTAGGATATCGAATCCTATGCCTACATATTCTCGTCTGGTACGAGAAATCAGAGCAGCTGTAGTTCAGCTAACTACAGGAAACGGTCTCAATTGCATAGGGGCAAGAGAAAATAACTCAATCTCCAGGACGCGAGAGAAGAGGGAAGGTCTCAATCGTCAAGACGCGAGAGAAAAGGTTCGAAACGGGACGCACACGCTTAGTCCTAAACATAGGAGCGAATGCGTCGCATATCACCCAAAGGGTATACACTAAACATTCTAGACGAGTGAGAGGAAGCCCCCACTTATCATTTCCCACGTATCTACCGCTTACAGCTCACAACACTCGACGGTTGCATAAAGACTTGAATAAGAAATATGTTATCGACCGAAGCGGTTTCGTTGGCCCTTGACATTGTGCGCAAGCTCCATTCCAATCTTCTCCTCTCTAGATCCTTGATGATGACGTTTCGAATTAGAACCAATGTAATGCTAAACCGTCATGGTTCGACTTATAAGAGAAGTCAAACTCTAAGAGGCAGTGTATTGATATCCGTGTAAAAGACAAGATAGATAAGTAATGTTGAGAATCATTCTCCAATTGAATCATGTCACACGGCCAGCACAGAAGAAAATCAAAGTAAAATCAGACGGAAGAAGAGAAATAAGGAGAGAAATCCAATAACAAATGGAAATAATATTCTACTTCTAAAAAAGAAAATAAATCTTAATAGAAAATTAAATTTCTAAAGAAATATTAAAAGAAATTGCATATAGAAAAATAGAATAAAAATAAAATCCTATGCATAATATTCTACAAAACTATAATTTCCTAAAATAAAAAACTAAAACATTTATATACAAAATACAATACAAAGTATTAAAATAAAAACGGGGAGTATGAGCCCAAAAAACTAAAGAATTGGGCTGAGGCCCACTAACCCAACCCAGGAGTCTCACGGACTCATCATCTCCCTCACCTTACTCTGAAACAAACCATAGCCTCTCTCTTTCGCTGCCGTCTTCGTATCTCCGACCGCCCCTTTGCTTCGCTTCATCCTCCACAACTTCTTCCAACCAAAATAGGACCTCTCTCCTTCTCGGCTCAGTTTCCTTGCTCTTTCATCTTCTTCTATCAAGTCAAACAAAATAGATCTTTGAAGCATGATACCGAACAAAACTTGAAAAAACAAGTTGCTACAATTGCGTTGATCATGGTTATTTGCGAAGATACGGAGAATCTTGAAGATCTGATAAACGCGATGACGCCCATGATGTAGGTCTGGAGATGATATGAAGGTTCCAAGATCTTGATGAAGATTCTGGAAACGATGAAGATTCGAAGGCTTGGTTGAGATAGATCTGGAAGCTTCTGGAAACGTTGATGGTTTATCAGAGTGATGGATGTTTACGGAAGTTTCGTGTTGATTGTTGTTTATGAGACTTTGGATCTTTGGATCGAAGATGGTTGAACAACGATCTTGAAGGTTCTAATGGATCTTGGACGAAGATGGATGAACAACGATGTTGAAGGAATTCGCAGATCGTGTGAGATTTTCCAGCTCGTTTGCGCGTGGAAGCTCGCGAGGAGGAGCTTGGATTCAGATGAAGCTTTGATCGGAGGTTGATGATGATCGGGAACATGATAAAGAAATGAATGTAGAAGGATAAGTTTAGATCTGGAAAATGGATGAAGGTGTTGAATCTGGATGAAGTTTTCTGGAAAAATCTTAAGAGATTGATGAAGGTTGTTGAATCTGGAAAAGTGAGATGAGCGATGAAGATCTATGGCGGATGGTGAAGATTCCAGAAATAGCTAGATGAAGATCTGGAACGGAATTGATGTAGTTCTGGGCGAAAGCCTGGATGCATACAAAGATCTTGAAGATCTTCACGAAGAAGATGAAGATCTATGATGCAATCTGAAAAAACTTGGAAAACGTGGTTAAGATTGATGAATTTTCGTGTGGATGTTGAAGCTTCCGGCGAGTTGCACTGTCGTGTGAGCTGCCGTGTGATTTCGCCGGCGAGAGCTCTGGCTGTTTGCATGGCCGGAGAGAGAGAAAGTGAAGTGGTGTGTGTAGGGTGGCGTGTCAGCGTGTGGAGAGAGAGTGTGAGGTGATGTGTCATCGCGTGGGGTCAATGGGGAGTGAGGTGTCAAAACCGCAGAGAGAGAGAGAGAGTGAGGCTCTTATAGATATACATGTGGCGCTGGAATTAGACTGGGCCCCAAAAACTGACACTTGGCCCACGAATTGACTTAATTAATTATTAAAATATGACTCAATTAATTCAATTAATGATGATTAAAAAGATGATTAAAGCTAATTAATACCAAACGAAAATGGATTAAAATCTGAACTTCAATTAAAGCTGGCTAATTAACCTATTAAACCTAATTAAAACTAATTAACCATTCTAAACAAATCAACGTTCTAAAAAAAGAAATCAAAGTCTATTAATATCTAAAACAATTCTAATCATTATAAAAGGAATTAAAATCTAATGACTTCTAAACAACTCAATTATATTCTAGAAAGAATTATCAAAAGAAAATTAATGTTAAATCTAAAATAGTATCTAAAAACAATATTGAAAACTATTTTTAAAACTAAAGAAATATATCCTAAAAAGAATTATAATCTATAAAAAACTATTTAAAATCTAGAAATATTCTAATAACCCCTAAAATATAGAAAAACTATTAAAGTTCTATTAAACTCTAATATCAAAAATGTCTTAAAAATATAGAAACTAAATAACAGAATAAATCCTAGGAAAAAGTTAATAATTCTATAAGGAACAAAAACAATGCAAATTGATTGAATCGACGAACAAAAGTACGAGAACGTAACGGAATCAGCGGTAAAAAGACGGACACCGAAATATCCTCAAAAACAACAGCAAAAGCTGAAAACACCGGGAGGAGCACCACTCCCAAAATAAATCTTTGTATTCAAACTGGGTTGTAATCCCGATAAGATCAGATTGGCTAACGAATTGCACAGAATATGATATGTAGATGGAAAATGCAAAATGAAATGAAACATAAGCCAAATACAAGAATTGGTTGGTCAAATTTTGGGGTGCAACAATCCCCACCGTGAACAATAACAAAAAAACGCGTAGGTCCCAAAACTAAACCAACTTCAACAAATTTTATATGGCAAATCATCTACAGATCAAGGGGAATCCCAATCCAATATCCATTTATCCTAAATCCTTAAGATAAAAACAAATCATGAACAACAAGCTTGATGATCAAAATAACAAAGTTCATAAACCTCAACCAAACTTGTCCAGAAATTGTCTACACGTTGCAAGGAGTTCAAATCCATGTCTCATTAAGCTTAAAACCTCAAGACAAAACCAGAAATCAAACAACAAGTTTGGTGCTCTCAACATCAAAGTTCATAAACAACTATCAAAGCATACCAGAAACGATCTACCATGTTCATAGTTCACAAATGCACAAGAGTGGCAAGCAAATTCAACATGAATTGAGAGTAATTTGGAAAAGTAGTTTACCTAGTGGAGAGCCTCGACTGGGCCTTGAAGCTATGTTGAAGCTTAAGGGAAACAAGCCAAAATCACTCCATAATCATCAAGGAAGCTTTAGGTGAGCTTAATTTGACCTGAAATGATCTGAATCTGAGAATTCGTATTTTGAGTTTCTTCACTTTTTTCAAAACTGCTCCTTAGCCAAATCTCTACCAAATCGTCCCCTTTTCATCCAGAAATGACCTAATGCTTATATGTGATGGATTTGGCAACTTATTGAGGCCCAATTGTGGCCAAATTGTGAAAATGGAATTTCCATATTTGCTCACTTTTTGCTTGCCCAAACTCACGAATTTCACACTGCTCATGCCTCAATTCTGGTCCAAATCCTTTGCACATGGCTTTGGTTAATCAAAGGGTCAAGAATTAGCCCTTGTTTTTTATCCTATGGTAGATTTCCAATTTGTTACTTCATGGTGAAGAAACTATGAAAATGGCCAACCTCATGACCTCAAATTGTAAATGTGGAATTGGAATTGAATTTAGAACATCAACTGCACTCAAAAAAATGCATAAATTTGCTTTGGACAAGTTCCAAATCAATTAATTCTCAATTTCTCATTTTAAGCCTCCTTTATGAAAAATTCAAATCCCAAATCTTCAATGCAAGCTCCAACCATGACAAAAGATGATTTGGTAATGCAAATGGCCCTATTTGGAGCAAGTTTCATGTTGAAAAGATTTCCATTTGAGGTGTGCAAGTTGGTGAAATGGACCTATAATTTTATGACCTGTAATCTTACATTCCCAAAATACCCCTGACTTGTAACCCTCATAACTTGAGTTCTACAAATCGGATGAAAGAGTTCTAGTACGTTTTGGAAAGCTAAGACCAAGACCTACAACTTTAATGTTGGCCAAAAGTTGAGGAGAAACATCCTTCTAGGTCAAAAATGGCTTGGAAGTTGGTTGACTTTTGTTGACCAAAATCACATCCCTCTGATGACCTGTAACTTGTCTGGATCATAACTTGAGTTCTATAAATCCAATCAAGGACTTCTAGTACTTAAAAGAAAGCTAAGAACATGCTCTACAAGTTCCATGTTTGTCAAAAGTTGAGATGAAACTTGTATCTTGAGATAGGTGGTCTTGAAGTCAGGCACTAAATAGGGGATTTTACCTTGAGAACCCTAATTTAGTAACTTCTCACACTCTTGATCCTTGATGAGTTGAACTTGAAATGATATCTCATATATCTTAGCACAACATCCCATGACCATAGAGACTTTGAATTGAGTTTTAATCTCCTTCAACTGCACAGTTGACTGAGGATTAGCCAGATGAAACCCAAGTTGCAACACCTTCAACTATAACCTTTCACACTTAGCACCAACACTTGGATGAGCTCCACAGTGACCCTCAAGGCACTCAATGAGCTCTCTCAACATCTCATACCCATAATCATGCATTCACAATCCCCTGATGATCTTGAACCGGCCTCCAAGTTAGGAACTGACCCACATACATCCATCCTTTCCTCATAAGACCAATGTCCATTTCCTGATGACTTGATTACCATCCAAACTTGAGTAACACCCCTTGCTTAGGCTCAATACTCTGAGAAGACTTCTCTTGCTATGCACAACCTCTTGATCCCTTGTTTAATGCAACATGCTATGCAATGCAAATGCTAGAAAGAAATGAAATGAAACACAAGCCAACCAAAGAAAAAGGTTGGGAAAATTTTGGGGTGCAACAGCTGCCCCTGTTCAAACGGCTTGGACCTGAATGGATGAAAAGCGAACGAATTTCAAACAATCAAGGTAAAAGATGGTTGAATACCAAAGAACCCGGAAATTTGCCAACCGCAAAAATAAACTGCAACACTCTGATTGGGGAGCAAATATCCAGAAAAACTGAGCGCAGACAATTTTAAAGGCAACCGGCTGACTGATCATCCGATAAAGAACATCTGACATTGCTGCTAGTCATCTGTGTAACGCCACAGATATTGAACCCATGGACCGGATCAACATGCACTTGATCCTTTCCATTGTCCAAAACCAGATTAACATGCACTTGATCTTTTCACATCGTCTAACGCCGAATCAACATGCACTTGATCCTTTCACATCGTCTAATGATAGACAGGAAGAAAAATAATCCCGAAGGTTCACATCGTCTAATGATAGACAGGAAGAAAAATAATCTCGAAGGTTCACATCGTCTAATGATAGACAGGAAGAAAAATAATTCTGAAGGTTCACATCGTCTAATGATAGACAGGAAGAAAAACAATATCGAAGGTTCACATCGTCTAATGATAGACAGGAAGAAAAATAATCCCGAAGGTTCACATCGTCTAATGATAGACAGGAAGAAAAACAATCATGAAGCGCTCACATCGCCCAATGATGGACGGAGATAAACATAATCCAGAAACGCTCACATCGCCCAATGATGGACGGAGAGAAACATCATATCCAGAACTCATATCATCTAGTGATAGACAAGAGGAACAATAAATCTAAATCTCGCATCGTCTAATGATAGACGAGAGGAAAAGATATAGGCTACATCAATGAACTTCAAAACCACCCATCAAATTTCAGAATCCTTTCGTCCATAAGAATTGATGGAAAAATATATTTAAAGGAGCCACATCATCAATAAGAATTGACAGGAAGAAAACCACCTTCAAAGAGCCATGTCGTCAATAAGAATCAACAACTAGGAAATCCTAACATTCTTCAAAGAGCTCCGACATCAATAAGAATCGACAGCCGGGAGAAACCCCCTCTTGGAATGTCATCTCAACCAATAAACAGAAAGAAAACCATATCTGAAAGATCGCCTTGAAACCTCTCAGTGTCTAAAGATAGACGGAGAGAAAACCATATCCAAAACTCACATCATCTAATGATAGATGAGAGAAATGTACATCCCAAAAATCTCACATCGTCTAATGATAGACGAGAGGAACATCATACACAAAGCTCGCATCGTCTAATGATAGACGAGAGAAAACCTGCTGGGAAAACACATCGTCGATAGGCACTTACGGAAAGAAAATCTGCTTGGGGATGTCATCATCAGAGGACTGATGGAAAAAATCATAGCCGACGGATGATCTGAAACCCAAGTAAATCGATAAGTTGTCTGAACAAAGTTGCTGGATAAATTCCCCTGCATTGATTGAAACGTGATTCAAGTTGCCATGGAAAGCTGACAGAAACTGGCTTATGCTTCGAATGCATATGCGTATGTTTGAATTTTTCTATGGCGTAATGTTCCATACGATGGAAATGCTACGCATTTGAGGATGAAATGCAAAGATGATGCAAATATGATAACTATGTGCAAAATGCAAATGCAGGCTCGGGCTGCCGGGGAAAGTTGGATATAACCGAACATTCCAATAAAATAAATGCTGGAAAGGTGAAGCCAACTCCGCTGGGGATAACCAGATGTGCCAAGTATGATTGGACTCTACTGGGAGATAACTTACACATGCCAATGATGATTGGACTTTTGCTGGGGAAAATAGACGAAGTTTTCCGGCGTACCAAAGGGAATTGGATTTGCAAAGGATCAGGTACGACTGATGCTAGAGAAAAATACCCTGTCTGAGCTCTGAGGTTTATTGGCTGAAGGGTCAAAGGATAGTAACGTGACTTCCTGACATTCGTGTTGCACTTGAAAGTTAGCTAAAACTGCTTGAACAACTCTTTAAGACATGGAGAGGAACAATTCTTGTGCTTCCGAATTTTTCCCCAGCTCGTGGGACCTCTGCGGGGATATTCCTCTAAAGGAAATCTGAAATCTCATGCCCTGATGGCTTGATATGCACTGCTTAAGCATCTTGAACCTCGAAAGTGTGTTTCACATTAATTGCCCCACAGACAAGAAATAGCTTATGTGCTCTTAGGGTGGCATGCCCCAGTCTGCAACGACTTTGCCCCAGATTGGCTGATCTGTAGGGAAAGTGCTTTCTTGGCTGCGAGAGATTCGCTGAATCTTGACTTGACCGCCTCAGATTAATGACTTTTAGATGGCTGACTCCCATGCTGTGATCATTTGATATAACATGCCCTAGTTCGATGGAGTATTCAAGCATTCCACATTCTATCCTGATCAATCTTTCCACTATGGAAACTTTCCCGCTGTCAAGCGTTTACTCGCAAGTAAAACCAGTTCTTTTGCATAAAAGATATATTAAATGCAATGCATATGACAATTTTGACATTCCACTCTGTTCACTAGAAAAATGTTTGTGACATAAAGTGAATAAATCAAATATCAACATGTCATCATTAGTACAACGCTGTAAGAGGAATCCTTTTAGGAGTCAGTTTCGATGCGATCTTTACCGAAGTATGCTTTCGAAACAAACCTGCTTCAATTAGGACTTTTTCAGGTTGTAACTTGGTCTGGTTCACGGTTTACAAGGAAAGGATAAAGGCTTAAAGTTTATTTTAACCCACCCATTCTCCATGATGTTCTCCAATCCTATATTCAGCTAATTTGACACTAGCGCTCACCTCTCAGAGATTGAATGACAAGAGTGCTAGTTTGGGAAACTACAAGTTTTTTGGAGTGACAGCCACTCATTTTTCATATTTTGGTGTCAGAATCACACGACTTGTGTTTCCTCATCATCATTTTTAATTTCCCTAACTTTTGCCTAGACTGGCTCTTTTGAGCTTCTTCTGATTTCAAAGTCCAGCGGGATGCCCCTAATTTTGCCTAAGTCGCTTGTTTTCGAGATTTGACTTAGCGGGCTTTGTACTCTCTTTTTTTTTTCTTTTCTTTTTGAACAAATCGTGTGACATCGGCTTGTCTGACTCTTTGGGGAATAACGTGACTGTTTCACTCCTTATTGGCAAGGTTTAACCACTGTGGTTTTTTAGGCACGACCTATATAGGTGTGATTTATCCTCGAACAGGAACACTCCTATTGCAATTTGGATATTCAGTTCAATTAGCTGACACCTACCTTGCCCCGGGTTAAGATTTAGGGTTTTTCGTTTTCGAAAAGAAACTCCTACAACTAGGCTCAAAGGAGTTGTCAAGGGATTATCATCCTTATATCTCCGGTGTTTGGGAATTTGAAACAATGCATGTACATCATCAGCAGGTTTTATTTCAAAAGCATACAATCGGAAGCTTGCGCGTCTTTAAACTTTGTCATCCTCCCCGGACTCCGCTTAAACAAGCGTGTAACATCTGTAAAAAGCAATTAGTGAACAAGAATGGATTAAATCAAAACATGCATATTCATTTCATTAATATCAATCAATGGAAACAACAAGTTTTACAAATGATATTGCACTTTAAACAGGAAGGAAATTACAAACATAAAGAAATAATAGGATAAAATGAAAATTGCTAGCTTCTGGGAACTGGGCTTCCACACTGATTAGCCGCTGAACCAGCCGCCTTCAAAGTTGCTTATTGAAACCATTCTGACGCTCTTCTGAACCTTTGCCGTTGGTGAATTCTTTTATGATGCGAACTGCTGAACCCACATGGCAGAACTTGTTGATCCGGATACCCTGAGGTGTGATCGACAACATATCAGAGTCTAACAGATTCTGAATATGGCTTTTAAGCACCTTGCAGTTGTCGGTTGAATACCCATGTGCCCCAGCATGGTACTCACATCGGGCGTTGATATTAAAACTTGACGGATATGGAGGAATCACTGCATTAATCTTCTTTGGCACTATCAATCCCCCTCTAATCAGATCTGGCAGCATCTGACTGTACGACATGGGCAACCGAGCGAACTGCCTTTCTGGCTTCTTTGGTCTTTGCCTGACGTGCAAACTCGAGCTATAACTGTGAGGCTGTTGATTCTAGAGAGAAACTGATGTCTGTTGCAAAGACTGGATGGGTCGTTGACCCTGAACAGCTAAAACACTCGGAGGTTGAGTCTGAGGTTCCAAGGACTCCTTTTGTCAGGTGCTTTCATCCTTAAGCTTGATCCAAGAACAGGCAACGACTGTGGGCAGGGGGATTCTGACCCCAAGGATTCTAGGACATACTCTTGACCTACTGTAGCTTTAGGCAAGGGAATATGAGTATCCCTCTCTTTTTCACAACAGGGAGCAAACTCGCCCAATACCTTCATGCCGCTCGGCGTGAATTCAATTGCCTTCGAATCAATCAGGTCTTGAACCTTATGCTTAAAAGCTTTACAGTTCGCGACGTTGTGCCCCTGTCCTCCAGAGTGGAAATCATAATAAGCATTTACATTGAAGCCCAGTGGTGGTTGGCCAGTAAGTGGATCCAAAGTTCGAGGTTTTACCAACTAAAGTAGGAACAAGAGTTGCGCCAACTGAGCATAATCCATGGGGATCTGATCGAAGATTCTATCTTGAGATTTTGTCCTCTGACCATATCTTCTAATCCTAGGATTCTCTTGAGAAACAGGACGCATCTGATGACACAGGAACTTCAGAACCTCCGGTTGTGCAGCAGAATTCTGACACACTGTTGCTCCCCAAAATTGGCCCAACTTTTCTTTACCTAGCTTATGTTTCATTTCATTCACATTAGCATTATCATTTGCATTTCATTGACATGTATGCAGGAGATCAAGAGGTATGGTTACCAATTAAGAGCTACACAAGACTATGAAGCTAGCTAAGAAGGTTATTCAGGTGTTCAAGGTTTGATATCCTTGTCAGAGAAGTTAAAGGATCCTTAGAGAGAGTGATTGAAGCCAAGAGGGTGTGTCTCCTAACTTGAGAGTTGTGGGAAGTCATCAGATGATTTTGAAGCCATGAAGTTGGACTTGAGGTCTTGAGAAAGCTCATGAGAAGTGTTGAAGATCACTTTGAGGCCTAGACAGGTCATTGTGCAAGGTTAAGAAGGCTCAGCCATGATTGGTGCAGCTAGGGTTTGACTGGGTCAACCCTAAGTCAACTGATGATTTGAAGAAGGTTGAGACCTAATCCAAGAGCCATGTGATCATTGATTGATACATTGAGATGTTATAAGGATGATTTCAAGGTCAACTCATCATGATTGAAGAGTTTGAGAAGTTTCAAGCTAGGGTTTCTAAGGCTTGACAGTGTAAAATCCCCTAGTTTGACCCCTATCTTCAAGGCAATTTAGCTCAATATGTGATTGTCATCTCATCTTGCCCCCAACATGATTGTTATAGAGCATGGTCTTAGATTTAATTTGAGTTTTATAAGTCCTTGATAGGATTTGTGGAACTCAAGTTATGGCTTTGACAAGTTACAAGTCATCTGAGGTATGTGAATTTGGAGCTAGAAGGTTACCCAACTTGCATGAAACTTTTACCCAAGAAGGATGATTCCTATGAACTTTTGGTCAACATGAATGTTGTTCCTTATTCGCTTAGATTTTCATAGAGTACTAGAAGTCCTTGATGGGATTTGTAGAACTCAAGTTATGGCTTTGACAAGTCAAGGGTATTTTGGGAAGTTGTGATTATGGGTCATTTATGATCATAGGCCATTTTCACCAACTTAGAGACCTCAAATGAAATTTTTTTCAACTAGAAAGTTTCTCAAAATGGGGTTTTAACCTTGACCATGCGTCAAGGAGGCATTGAAGTGGCTCAAGAAGGGACTTGGTTCAAGGAATTTTGAAAAAGGAAGAATTAAAGGCATTTAATGACCAAAAATTGAAATAATTTATTTTGTGTCCAAACAAGGCAAAATAATAGGTCATTTTGATTGGAAAAATAGTTTTAGAAACTTTGGCAATGTTGGAATTTTGGTTTGAGTCCATTTTCATACCATTTCATGTTGTTTCTTCATGATGAAGCAACATATCAAACTCACACCATTGGCTTGCAAACAAGGAAATTAACATAACCAACTAGTTCAATATCTCATGAGATGATGATTGCAAGCATTTTCATGCCCTAAGAGAGCCAAAATCGTGACTGTGCACATGAGACTTTGAAGGAGAAATTGAAATTGCAAAATCTCCTATGGAAGGTTACAGAACTTTCTAGACATTTCCATTGAGTTCTATATAAGCATTAGAGTGTGTTCAGCCATTTTTTTTGGTGAAGATTGAGCCCTGAAGCAGAGAGTGAGGTTGAAGTTTCATAGCTGCAAGTTGAAATCGTATTCTGAGTTCAAGGCCAATCCAAGAGAAATTGAGGTGTGCATTAGCTTTGGAAGGTGATTTAGAGTGAATCTGCATCATCTTGAAGGTTGAAGCGAGCAAGAACTGCACCTGTTCTTCATCTGAAAACCAGGTTTGTGAAAATTGAAATTATACTTAATTAAGGCAGTGTTAGATAGAAATCTTTATGTGGTTAGGTTCTATTCATGATCTAGATGGATTTAGGATGGTTAATTACACGGTTAGAGACAATGCTAGGTGTTGTGCAACTTCTATTGAGATGGATTCCTCATGATTCTGGGAGTGTTATTCATGATTGGATAGTGGAAATTGATCAGTGAAGAGTGAGGATTACATTAGTGTCATTAATTTTAAGAATCGTGATGATCAAGATTTGGTGGATTTCTGAAATTGCTATCGTGTTTGGAGTTAGAGAAAGAATTAGGGAATCTAGATGATGGATTCGTAATCAGGATGAAAATTTGAGCAAGATGATGATTTGTTTTGTCATTTTTGATGACCTGAGAAGAGCACCTCACCGGAGAAGACGGTGGCGCTGCAGCTCAGGCCACCGTCTGGTTACTTCCCTCCATCTGATTCAAATTGGGGACGATGAACATGAGCCATTGGATGAAGGTTTGACATTTGACTCAGGCAATGGATGAATGGCCACGATTGGCTCTTAAACTCTGAAGAGAGATTTCTAAATGAAACGCACCGTTTCATTAATTGAAATGGTTTGGGCTTAGTTAGCTGAGTGATATCCATACCCCCCAATTGGCCCAATTCTTGAAATGAACTGCAATGAATTGCTATTCAGCACGCCAATTTTCTTAATTTCTTTGATTTTCTTTTATTTTTATCATTTCATATAGATTTGAAAATAATTCATAAAAAATAGGAAATTAGCTCAATTAATTCCAAGTTTTTTTCCCCTGACTCATGAATGAGTCTAGAATTTTATGAAATTGAAAGATTAGGAAATTCATGCATTTTAATTTTAATTGCATTTTTTACATTTTAATTGATATTAAATTCATTATGGTTGATACCTTGGTTTGCTGAATTTTGTGTGATAATTTGATGGTGATTTTTTAGTTTATTTTTTGTGTGTAGCTAGTTTAGACATGCATTCTCCCCTTAGATTTTTCTCACATTTTTGTGATGAAATTAGGTAGTGGTTTTTAGTTGAAACTTTAGGTGCTCTAGTTTTAGGGTTTAAGCTTAGTACCCTATGATTTAGGATTTATTTCTAGGACTTTGTGGATGATTCAACCCCTGGATTTTGTATGGTAGATTCATGATTGACTTAGGTTCCCATAGTCATTTTTGTAGGATTTTACAATTGGTTTTAGTATTTTAGTTAGAATTAACTTTAGTACTAAGTTTTAGGTGATCCTAATTTGCTAATTCAACTAGAATGATTTCTTTAGTTCCCTTAGATTAGGGTTTTGCCTCACTTGCTCTTGGCTGATGATGAAGACATGTGTGGGCTACTATGGAATGCATGAAGCAGCTTGGACTTGAAGTTTTCTCTTCCTTTGGAGTAGTTTTGTTTAGGTGTTAAGATTAGGGTTTGTAAGTAGAGCTTCTAGATAGATTTTCTTCTTTCATAAACATGGAATGTGTTGATCACTTCCATTCTTCCCTATGATGTAAGGTCCCCTTGTGAAGGCCTCATCCCTCCTTTCGTAGGATGTGTGGATCTTCACAAGTTGGTAGAACCTTTGAGGGTTCCTTTCTTTGATGGTGGAGTGTTTAGTGGTGACCTTTGGTCTTTACTTTGCTTTCCACTATCCAAACCTTGCTCTTGTTAGATGAATCTTTCTCCCTTGCTAGAGGATGGAGTTCCTTGTTAGAAGATTGAGGATGCTAGAAGTTGCTACTTCTTTGTATTTGAAGACTGCCATATGAGCTGAAGCTTGAAGTTGGAGAACAAGTTGACACTTGTGAAGGAGGTCCTGCTGAGATCAAAGGAAGAGCTGAAGCTTGAAGTTGGAGAACAAGTTGATACTTGTGTTTGATGGATGGAGTTCCTTGTTAGAAGCTTGAAGAAGCAATATGATACTTGCTATTGAAGATTATAGCCTTAAAGACCAGTTGCAGACTGAAGACTGAACTGCTGTCAGAGGAGAGCTTTGCTGTGAAGCTGTGGAAGTTGTTGCTTTCTTTCTTGTCTGTTTGCTTGCTATGCAACTGTATTGATGTGACTTGTTTGATTTGCTTGATGCATTAGAATAAGTTCATGTTTAGATTGATTTAAGCTAGGAGCATGATTGCACTAGAGGTTGAGTTGCTCCCTCTGCTTGTATGTTTACTGTATGGCTTTGCTTGCGGGTATTCGGTAGAGCCCTGTTCCCTTGCCTATATGGTCTGTGTTTTGCTTGATGGCATTTTATTTTATTTTTCTTTCTGTATGATTACAGTTATTCATATATGGCTTGAGGTTGAGATGAGCTTGTGGAGGCTGATGTCCCACACACATTTCCTCCCTCACTTGCATTGCATGCATTTTATAGTTGTTTACTATTTACTGTTTAAGCTGATGCTTTATCTGTTTCTGTTTACCTTGACATGATCCCCTAGGCATCTCACTTCCTTTGATAAAGAAGTGATGATTAGAACTTTAGGTTGAAACCTATGAATGATAACATCTAGGAGATCCCTGTTTCAAACCTCAACCATAGGATGAATCCTTGGCATGACAACATTAGGGCTTGATAGTCTCCCCTTAGTTGAGTCTGTTCTCTCTTCTCATCTCAAAACAAATCAAAATACAGTAATAAAGGTTAAACTGACATCGTACGTTACGAGCCTTAAGCTATCTGAGAAAGGGTTGTTAAAGAGTTTCTTTTCAACAGCTTGGATGTTTAGTATGGTACCCTTTGGGTGACATGCGACGCATTCACTCTCAGGTCATAGTCTCTAGTGCGATATTAGTTGCAAACACCCATAAAAAAACAGTTCTTCTGTAAAAGACAGAAAACAAACTTCAAACCTTTTTGCCCCGTGGGCCATAATTCAAAGGAAGCTTTTCTGAAGAAAAGAGTGTCGTTAACTCCCAGTTCTACTGCAAACGGTAACGCCTAAGTCTCCAAGGGTCGAGCTGCGTACATCCAACTATTGGAACTGTTTGTTAACCCTACTTGATAAAACATATGAATCTGAATTCCCGTAATTCGTATTATCCCGAACTACGTAAGCTCTGATCTCTCATATCTGTTGAGAGTACGTAGGCACAATACTGATGTATTGGCGAGCTAACCTTCCCCCATCACCCGTAGTTAGGCGAACTACGTTGACTCTGATTTCTCATTCTCTGATGAGAATACGTAGGCATAAAGTGCGACGCTTTGCCGAGTCATTTTCTTTTCTTTTCAGACCTGCCTTGATAGGTAGATAGTAAAACCAACCCGTCAGATAAACACAACAAGTGTGGATCCCATCGAGTACGATGGACGTGAGGGGTGCTAATACCTTCCCCTTGCGTAAACCGACTCCCGAACCCAGACAATGGTTGCAATGACCTTGTCTTAGACCTTTTCGTCAGGTTTTTCCGATCGTTTCCTTTCCCATCTGAGGGATAAATAACGAAAGGTGGCGACTCTTCTGTTTTGCCGGCACCTTATTTTCGCGGTAGCGACACACACATCACGCTCTGGGATAGGCTCCGCAGACAGAAGTGGAACAAGCATCTTTTCTGCAGCTTCGGGCATTTGATCACCTTCCTTTCTGAGCACACTTCTTATCACTTTCATGATTAAGCCCACCTGAATTTTCAACTGCTGGTTCTCCTCTCTTAGCGCATTTTGATCCAAGCGCAACACTTGCATGTCCTCAATGAACTGCCCCATCTGGCTCTTGAATTCTCTCAGCTCTGCTTGTACTTGCTCCATGACTTGGCGGGAATTCCTGTATCTAATTGTATAACCTGCAACAAACTAGTGGAGAACAGGAAATAAGACCCATGGTTCTGAGGTACCTGTTATGCAAGAATGCCATGTAGAAAGCAAACCCATATTTACAGCAAGACAAAGAGAAAACCAAGCCATAAGCACAGAGACAGACACCTCACACAAATATGCAAAACCAACATCAGCAACATATAAGCACAAATGAGTACGAATACAATGACCCCAGCCAACAAGCCTAGTGATGGTCAGCAAACAGTAATGAACAGAAGCTAGTCATGTAAGCTAAGAAAACAGATGTGGCAGTCGGCACAGGAAATCTCTAGCAACTCCCCTCATATTCAACTGAGTCTTCAGTTTGAAACTCTTCAGAACACACACTCTCGGTGGATCCTTCCATAACAAGAACTGTCGTGCCCCCATGGCTGGATGAAGGTGAATCATTAATCTGAATAATACCCTGAGGTGTGATGAAAAACTTGTTAGAGTCTAACAGCGTCTGGACTTGGCTCCTAAGCACTTTACAATCATCTGTTGAATGTCCTTGTGCCCCAACATGGTACTCACAGCGAGCGTTGACATCGAAGCCTGAAGGGTACGGCGGGATCATTGGATTAGTCTCTTTTGGCACTATCAGCCCACCTTTGACCAAATCCAGCAACAACTGGCTGTACGACACTGGTAGCTGAGTAAACCGCCTTTCGGGTTTCCATGGTCTTCGTCGAGCGTGCTGACGCGGCTGACGACGGTAAGATCGTTGACTTTGAACACTTGAAACGTCTGAAGACTGAACTTGAGATGCCGAAGATTCTAAGATCACTTCCTTTCTCCCATTCTTCCTGAGAACTCACAACTGACTCATTCTCCTCAACTGAGATAAAGAGAATATCTCTAATATTCCCATTCTTGAGTCCACTCTCAACACATTCACCCATTATCACCAAGTCAGCAAAGTTTGGCATTCCACCGCTGATCAACTTGTCAAAGTAATGGCCTTTCAGAGTATCCAAGAATATGTCAACCAGTTCTCTATCCTGAAGCGGTGGTTATGAACACGAGCAGCGAATTCTCTCCATCTCTGCACATACCCTCTAAAGGATTCATTCTCCGCCTGAGATAATTCTTGTAACTGCATGCGGCTAGGAGCCATATTGAGATTGTAGTCATACTGCTTCACGAAGGCATTGGCTAAATCTGACCATGATTGGATACAACCACTCTCCAACTGCATATACCAACTCAACGATGCTCCACTCAGACTATCCTGGAAGCAGTGAATCATAAGCTCGTCATTGTGAACATGTGAGGTCATTTTCCAGCAAAACATTACCAAATGCTACTTCGGACAACTATCTCCTTTGAACTTCTCAAAATTTGGAATTTTAAACTTCAGTGGCAGCACAAGACCGGGCACCAGACACATGCTCACAGCACTCAAATCAAAAGTATCCCGACTCATCAAGGCATTAAGCTTTTCCTCCAACAACTGACATTTTTCCATAAATTCAACAGTCTGCAGGTCTTCAGCATTAACCTTTGGAACAGTCCTTTGAGAATCTGGCATAGAGAATGTGAAACTATGATATTCTGTGTCATAGAGAGAAGAAGAATCTCCATCTCTGACAATGGGATGCTCTTCAACAGGAATCGGCACCGGATGAGCTTGAGCAACATTGTTCACAAGGGTCTTCTGAACACCGGCCTCTCCTCTAGTCATAGCTGACATGGCTTCCACAAGTTGACTCAACTAATTCTTCATCAATTCAAACTCTGCCCTTGTAACAACCAAGTTCTGCTCTCCTGAGTTCATGATCCTTCCAGAAGCTAACTCAAATCTAATACGAATGTTGGGAAACAAACTGACGAAGTAGATAAAAGACAGGTAAACTCCCTGTTCCAGCTGAGGATGGATATGCAAAAATGAAATGCAAATGCAAACAATGCTAAATGCAAAATGCTAATGCACACACAAGGGATCAAGACTACTGTGCTGCCGACTGAGGAAGATCAGAGCTCCGCTTCAGCAAGAACATAACACTGCTCCGATAGAACCCAACTGACACCAATAATCCAGATTCAAATTACGGAGAAAACCGGGTAATCTGAAGGTAAAGGTTTCCTACATAACCCCAGTCCCACTCACAGGTATGGACCTATTCACTGATACGGTATGGCATCCTATGCGTTTGTCAGCGTCACAGACTTTCAAGAAATGATGATACGTTCACCATTTTTGTTTTGGCATCATTATCTCTTGAAGAGGCCTCACTTAGCTGACTCACAAATGATCGGTTCCCAGAGTCGACAATCCTCAGATCCAACCTCCCGCCGAGCCCTAAGGGCCAGTTGGGAAGTCATCAAAGAGAATCTCGTCTGAGTTTGAATTTCATAGGGAACTGTGTCTACTAAGCAAACAGGCCCCCCACTAGTCTCCACTACTAATGCTAGGTATGTACTCAAGCCCAGGTCCGGCTTATCACTCATCAGAACTCCCCCTTCCCACAGCACATCACAAATGATATATGATGCGAAAAATAAATGCGGGAAAGAAAAATGCAAAAGTAAATAAAACACATATATACAACACCCAAAGATAAACACACAAGCGCTAGGATTGACTCGCATAGGGAACCAGAGTCCCCAGCATAGTCGCCAACTGTCACTACTGCGAAAAACAACCGGCAGAAAAAACAAAAGAGACGTCACTTTTGTTATTTATCCCAAAGAGAGAGAAAGGAGACGATCGCAAAACACTAAAGAAAAAGGGAAAGACAAGGTCATCACAACCATGTCTGGATTCGGGAGTCGATTATGCAAGGGGAAGGTATTAGCACCCCTCACGTCCGTCGTACTCGACGGGATCCATGCATTATTGACTATCTAAAAGGGTGTGTTAACTATCTAGCTAAAGGCTTATGGACAAAAGAAAAAGAAAACGGACTGACTCGGCAGAGCATCGCTACTCTGTGACTACGTACTCCCTCGTGTAATGGGAAAGTCAGAGTCAACGTAGTTCGCCTAACTACGGCTAAAGAAGGGGGAAAGGTTGCTCGCCGAGACATCGAGTCTCGTGCCTACATACTTTCATCTGGTATGAAAGATCAGAGCAAACGTAGTTCGGGCTAAAAGGAACACAGGTTGGTTCAAAAGTTTTACCCGAGTAGGGTTAACAGACAGTTCTAGCAGTTTGGTGTATGCAGCTCGACCATTGGAGACTTAGGCGTTACCGTTTGCGATAGGACTGAAAGTTAACAACACTCTTGTTTATGAAATAGGTTTTCCTGATTAGAATCCCAAAGGATAAAAAGGTTTGAAGTGTTTTTGTGTTTTTTAAAGAAGAAGTGTTTTTAATTAGAGTGTTCATAATGTATGTTGTAACAAAGTCTAAAACCTAGGATCGAATGCGTCGCATATCGTCCTAAGGACGTATACTAAACACTCTAGGCAATTGAGAGGTAATCACTCAATCACCATTTCCCAAGTATAAGGATCATGGCACAACATTCATTATATTTATTAAGTGGATTGAAGTTGTTTGAACATGAGAAGAGAAAGGGACAAACTAGAGGGGGACTAGACCAAACCCTAGAAGTTGTCATGCAAAGTGCACCTAAAGTTGAGTTTGAAGGGGAACTACCTAATGTTATCATGCATGGTTAGAACCCTATTGTCTATCATAACCTCTCTTGAACAAGAGAGGTTAGAAATCCTAAGGGGAAGAAGACAAAAGAATGAGAAGAAAGAACAAAAGAAACAATGCAAATGAAGGATGCAAACACAAATGCACAAGTAAGAACAAATAGAATGAAAGTGGGAGGAAAATGTGTGTGGGGCAGTAGCCACCACAAGCTCATCTCAACCAAGCATGCATATGAAGATGCAAAGAGAAAAAGAGAGATAGGTGCACAAAAGCAAACACACAAATCAACACTTAAGTCACATAGGAAAAAGAGAATCACACAATGTAGACATGAAATGGAAAAGGCATGAAAAATAGTAAACAACTCCTAAAAATAGCAAATAAAATTTCATTGGACCCCTAAGGTGTTAGGAACCAGGGGTCCAAATTAGAGATCAAAACTCAAAGCAAAGTTACCTCAAATGAAAGCAAACATACAAGGTATGCACTAAACTAGGGCAAAAGGAAAGGTTCACAAGGTCAAACCAAAACCTTAAGCAAAACTTGATAAAAAAACAGAAATAAAAATATGCAAAAATTCTTCAACATGTTAATGCAATGCACAAAAAATTTCCTGCAAAAATGAGGAGTTTACACCCAGAAATAAAATCAAGAGCTCACAATGCTACAATTTAATTCAAATAAAACATCCCCAATTAATTAATTCTTTTTTTAAATGAAAATAAACTGGAAAAAAATAAAATTAAAATACTACAAAATAAAAGACAAGTCAAAGAGCTTAAAACATATTTTTGGTGAATTTTAATAATTGGGGAATTATTTATAATGAATTAAATTGAAGCGGAAAAATTAAAACAAAAAGAAAAGAAATAAAATAAATTGAACAAGATTGTGGTGTAAATAGCAAGTGAAAGCAGTTGGAAATATTGGTCTGGGCCAAGAGTGGGAGACGAATAGCAATGAGGCCCAAGTGCATCAAGGAAAATCTGAATTCAAACAATGATCCAATGCAATCAGTCAACGGAAATGCACGATAGGGAAGCATTGTGAAGCGCACGGTCAAGAGGTAATCTAATCAGAGGGCTGAGAACTAGCCAATGCATTAATGAATTTCAAATATGGTTGCATGGTGCACGGTCAAACGTGGAACACTATTGGTCTTAATCAAGACCGTTGGAATGAAAGTATTCTCATCAGACGGACACGGGATCATCTTCACCAAACGAAAGTCAACAAAAGTCATGAGATAACAGACAGTGGCCGGAGAAGTTTTCGGTCACCTTCTCTGGCCATCCCCACCGTGAACTATAACGAAAAAACGCGCAGGTCCCATAACTAAACCAACTCCAACAAATTTTATATGGAAAATCATCTACAAATCAAGGGGAATCCCAATCCAACATCCATTTATCCTAAATCCTCAAGATAAAAACAAATCGTGAACAACAAGCTTGATGATCAAAATAACAAAGTTCATAAACCTTAATCAAACTTGTCCAGAAATTGTCTACACGTTGCAAGGAGTTCAAATCCATGTCTCATTAAGCTTAAAACCCCAAGACAAAGCCAGAAATTAAACAACAAGTTGGTGCTCTCAACATCAAAGTTCATAAACAACTATCAAAGCATACCAGAAACGATCTACCATGTTCATAGTTCACAAATGCACAAGAATGGAAAGAAAATTCAACATGAATTGAGAGTAATTGGGAAAAGTAGTTTACCTAGTGGAGAGCCTCAACTGGGCCTTGAAACTCTATTGAAACTTAAGGGAAACAAGCCAAAATAACTTCATAATCATCAAGGAAGCTTTAGGTGAGCCTAATTTGACCTGAAATGATCTAAATCTGAGAATTCGTATTTTGAGTTTCTTCACTTTTTTCAAAACTGCTCCTTAGCCAAACCTCTACCAAATCGTCCCTTTTTCATCCAGAAATGACCTAATGCTTATATGTGATGGGTTTGGCAACTTATTGAGGCCCAATTGTGGCCAAATTGTGAAAATGGAATTTCAATATTTGCTCACTTTTTGCTTGCCCAAACTCACGAATTTCACACTGCTCATGCCTCAATTCTGGTCCAAATCCTTTGCACATGGCTTTGGTTAATAAAAGGGTCAAGAATTAGCCCTTGTTTTTCATCCTATTGTAGATTTCCAATTTGTTACTTCATGGTGAAGAAACTATGAAAATGGCCAACCTCATGACCTCAAATTGTAAATGTGGAATTGGCATTGATTTAGAACATCAACTGCACTCAAAAAATGCATAAACTTTCTTTGAACAAGTTCCAAATCAATTAATTCTCAATTTCTCATTTTAAGCCTCCTTTATGAAAAATTCAAATCTCAAATCTTCAATCCAAGCTCCCACTGTTGCACCCCAAAATTTGCTCAATCTTTTCTTACCTGGTTTATGTTGCATTAACATTTGCATAGTTATATCATTTGCATATCATGGTATCATTCATATAGAAGGGGATCAAGTGTGATTCTTATCAAGAGAAGCCTAGCAAGAGGTCTCATTCAAGATTGAGGGGTGGTCAAAGTCATCAGAAGGTGGTTTGAGTGCCTAAGGGTTTAGATGTTTGAGTGTGAATCTTCTCCTAACTTGAGGATTAACTGAAGACCCTTAGAGGGTTGTGAAGTGTTGAATGTGAAAAGAGGATGTGTATGGAGCTAATAGAATTCCTAGAGGGCCATGGGAGAGCTTAATCAAGTCATTGTGTCAAATGCAAGAGCCACGGTTGAGGTGCAAGCAATTAGGGTTTCATCTGGATCAATTCTAGGTCAACTGGACAATTGAAAAGTATCAAAGCCTACTTCTAGGCCATGGAGTTCATGGAATGATATTTTAAGACATTTTTGGTGTTATGCCAAAATCAAGTCAAGAAAAGTCAAGAGTGTGGGAAGTTGCTAAATTAGGGTTTTAGTGTAAAATCCTATGTGTAGTGCCTAACTTCAAGACCACATAAGTCAAGATACAAGTTTCAAATGGATCTATGGCCAACATGAAACTTGTAGAGAATCTCAATAAATTTAATTTGAGTACTAGAAGTCCTCAAGGGGATTTATAGAACTCAAGTTATGACCCAGACAAGTTACAAGTCCTCAGATGCCTCTGAAATTTGTCTGTGAAAATCATTTGACCTAGAAGGAGGTTTCACTTGAACTTTTGGTCAACATGAAAGTTGTTCCTCATGATCTTAGATTTCAAAATTGTACTAGAAGTCTTCCATCTGATTTGTAGAACTCAAGTTATGAGGTTTACAAGTCAAGGGTATTTTGGGAAAGTGAGATTATAGGTCATTTTCAATCATAGGCCAAAATCTCCAACTTTCACTTGTCAAATGCAATTTTGTTCAACATTAAAGTTGTTAAAAATGTGGTTTTTAGGCTAGCCAAGAGGTCATGATGGATTGATTGGGCTCATAGCAAGACTTGGTTTGAAATGGTTTGAATAAGGGAGATTTTCAAAGGATTCAAAGTTGAAAAATTCAAAATTATTGGTTAAGTGACCAAAACAAGTCAAATGAGTACTTGATTTGATCAAAAATCATGTTTTGGAAACATTGTTTCTTTTAGATTTTTCAATTGACCCTTAATTCATGAGTGTTTCACTTGTTTCTTCACACATAAGTAACCTCGTGGCAATTCATTCACCAAGGCAATGTGGAGGTTCTTATTGGTCTGAATACACTCCAAAGGTGGTATGCAAGTGATGCCAAGCTTCTAATGCAAGTTGTTTAAACAAATTCGTGCATTTGCCATGTGAGAATTTTGGAGAGGTTGGATTTTTTGGATCTTCCAATTTGGGCCTGGGCTTGGACTCTAGAAGGTCCCAAACGATTCTATAAATGTTCAGAAGAAGATTTGAGCAAGGGTTGGTGGTTATTGGAGGCTGAGCAGAGAGATTGACATTGGAATTTTGGAGCTTCAACTCAAAATCATATTTGAAATTTAGGGAGGTTTTAGATCAAATTGAAGTTGTAAGAGGTTTCTATCATCATCAGTGAAGGATTCTGGAAGTTCTTGGAGCAATGATCAAGTCAGAACCATCTCCATTTAAAGCTTGAAATGAGGTTGGTATAATTCAAAATTCCTCTTGATCTAGGGAGATGTAGTTCATCTTATACTTGTGGTTAGGTTCCTTATGAATTGTAGAACGATTTAGGATCCATTTGATAGCATTTGGTGATGATCAAGAAGGTGTCACGATTTCTGTTTGGATTCAGTTATGGTTGATCTTGAGGAATCAATGCAATTGTAATAGCTTAGGATGATCAGTGTAACTTGAGGAAGACATTTATACCTTTAGTTTAGGCTTTGGTGACATCCAAGAATTTGACATAATTTAGATCTGGAATCGGTTTTGAAAATGCATAAGGATTTAGGAAATTCTAAGCTCATAATCGTGATCAGCATAAAATTTTGAGTGAGATTGGTATGAGGATTGGAGTTTGTGATCACCTGCAACCACCTGCTCGCCGGAGAAGATGACCGGAGGTCTTCTCCGGCCACATGAAAAGAGCTCCCTCCATCTAAGGATTTGAATGAAGACGATGACTCAATGCCGTTGGATTATTCTGTTGAGAAGACTTAGTAGGAGCATCTGATGGCTCACGTTTGATTTGAGAATTTGACTCTCAACACCAAACGCAGCGTTTCATTAATCCCAGTCAGCGTGTGACTGGGATGCCTGCGTGGACATGCTCAATGACCTTAGATCTGCATACTCAGTCAAGTGATCCAAGCGCTGTGGTTTTATTCTGAGTTTTTATTTCTTTTTATTTCATTTTGTTTATTTTAAATGCTTTATTGATTCAAAAAATCACAAAAAATTCAATTTTGATCCAAAAATTATTTTAAAAATATATCCATGATCTTGAGAGGATTTGTGATTTTATGAAATCAATAAAATGCATTTCCATGCATTTTTCATTTTAATTTGATTTTTCTTATTTTGTTTAATTCTTTTAATTTTGCATATTTGGCCATCTGTTCTGTTGAATTTATTTCTTCCAATTGGTGATGAATTTGGCTCTGATTTTTTAGTATGTGTTAGGGTAGATACTCATGTTCCCTTAGGATTTTTCTTGGAATTTTATAAAAAATTTAGGCTCTGTTTTAGGTGTTGAGATTAGAGCCTTCCCAAATTTGTGGATCACCTTGATACCCTTCAATCTAGAATTTATTTAGGTGACTTAGAAGTTGAATTAGGCTTTAATATTTTAACCCTAGGTTTTTCAAACATGTATGTTCCCCTAGAAATTTTATTAGAATTTTAAAACTTTGTTTTCTATTTTAGTTGTATTTTGCAAGTTGCTTGTGCTTTTGGTGTTCTATTTTGTGTGCCTTTGCTTGCTTGGTTTTGTTGGTGACTTTGGGGCTAGATTTGCTTGGTTTCCTTTTTGAGAGGTCTTCTAGACTTGGTGTAGCTGCTGTGTCTTGAAGATTGGAGCTTGGAGTTGAAGTTTCCTTTTCTTTTAGGAGTTGTTTTAGGAGCTTAGGAAATTAGGGTTTTGGGAAGAGCTATTAGAACTAGTTTTGATTCTTTCATCAAACATAGAATGCATTGTGTGCTTCTATTCTATCCAATGATGTAAAGTCCTCCTAGGGAAACTCCATATCTCCTTTGTATGGATGTGTGGTATGCCCATAGTTGAGTAGAACTTTGAGGATGCCTTTCCGTTTCAATGTTGGTACTTGATGATTTCCTTTGGTTTTCATTAAGTTTTCAACATTTCAACCTTGATCTTAGAGATTATTCCTCTGCTTGGAGTGTGCTTGCTAAAGCTTGAAGGTGAAGTTTGATGAAGCTTGAAGATAGAAGCTAGCTTGAGGATGAAGTCTTTTTGCTGTCAGCTTTGTTGTCAAGAGGATTTGCTGTTTAGAGTTGCTGCTGTTGAGAATTGAAGTTGTTGTCTGTTGAAGACTGTTGTTGTTGCTTGGGTTGTTTCCTATGTTTCTTTTCTTTTGTTGTATTGTTTGTTTGCTTGTGTTGATTACCTCTAGGTTTGAGGTGGAGCTTGTATCCTCTTGC